>NW_004624813.1:7362332-7391466 GCF_000247695.1 Heterocephalus glaber | reverse complement strand
TATGTTCATTAGTGAGATTGGCCTATAGTTCCCTTTTTCCTTAGAGTCTTTCTCTGCTTTTGGGATCAAAGTGATGCTTGCTTCTGGGAATGAGTTTGGGAGTATTGTTTCCCTTTCAATTTCATTGAAGAGTTTAAACAGTAGTAGCAGTAGTTCCTTTCTAAATATCTTGTAGAATTCAGCAGTGAAGCCATCAGGACCCAGCCTGTTCTTGGTTCGTAAGTTTTAATTATGTTTTCAATTTCATTGATATTGGGTTGTTTAGAATTTTTAGGTCTTCTTCATTCAACTTTGGTAATTCATACATATGTAGGAATCTGTCGATTTCTTCTGTGTTTTCTCTCTTACTGGCATATAGGATCTCAAAGTAGGTATTGATGATGCTTTGGATTTCTGCTGGGTCTGTTGTAATTTCACCATTTTCATTCCTAATTGCATGGATTTGGGCCTTTTATTTCTTTTTTCTGATAAGGTTGGCTAAGGGTTTGTCAAATTGGTTTATTCTTTTGAAGAACACATTCTTGGCTTCATTGATTTTTTTTGTCATTCTCTTAGTCTCCATTGTATTGATTTTGGCTCTGATCTTTATAATTTCCTCTCTTGTATGAGCTTTGGGTCTGTTCTGCTCTTCTTTTTCTAGAAGCTTGAGGTTCAGCATCAGGTTGTTTAATTGGGCTCTTTCTGGTTTCCTAATATGTGTATTCACTGCTATGAATTTCCCTCATAAGACTGCTTTAATTGTGTCCCATAGATTCCAATATGTTGTATTGTCATTGTCATTTAATTGTAGGAAGTGTCTGATTTCTTCTTTAGATTGCTCTGTGACACATTGGTTATTCAGAAGTGTGTTGTTCAATTTCCATGTGTTTATGAAATTCTTGAGGTTTCTTTTGCTGTTGATCTCCAATTTCATTGCCCTATGGTCTGATAATATACAGGGGATAACTTCTTTCTTTGTTCTTACTTAAACATGTTCAATGAGCTAGTGTATTGTTGATTTTGGAGAATGACCCATGTGCAGCTGAAAAGAATATTCTGATTTTGTGGGGTGGAACACTCTGTAAACATCTGTTAGGTTCATTTGTTCAAGAGGTTGAGTCCCAGTATTTTGTTGCTTATTTTTTGTCTAGTTGATCTATCTGTTTTTGACAGTGGGGTATTGAGTTCCCACACTACTATTGTATTAGTGCTTATTTGATTTTTCACATCCATTAATATTTGTTTTATACAGTTTGCCACACTAGTGTTTGGTGCATGTATATTTATGGTTATCATCTCTTTCTGTTGGATTGTTCCCTTTACAGGGATGTAGTGCCCTTGTTAATCTCTCTTAATCAGTATTGGTTTGAGATACACTTGATCTGCAAAGAGGATAGCTACTCCTGCTTTCCTTCGGATTCCTGTCACATGGAGTATTGTTTTCCACCCTTTAACTTCCAACCCATAAATTTCTTTTTGAATTAAGTGTTTCTTGTATGCAGCACATTGTTGGATATTGCTTCTTGACCCATTCTGCCAGTCTATTTCTTTTGACTGGTGGACTGAGACTGTTAACATTGGTGGTTATAACGGATATATATTGACTTATCATTGCCATGACTTTTTCTTTTTGTTGGATTCTCCCCGTTTGTGTTTAATTCCTTGTTGTGCCCACTGGATTCATTCTGCTGGGCCTCCTGGGGTTGTGATCCTCCTTGTCTTTTCTTAGGATATCGTCTAAAATGTTTTGGAGTGCTGGTTTGGCATTCATGAAGTTCCTAAGGTGCTCTTTGTCATGAAAGTATCTTATTTCTGCATCAATTTTTAAAGATAATTTTTCAGGGTTCATCAATCTGGGTTGAAGGCTGTTTTCCTTTAGGGCTTGAAATATGTCACTCCAAGCTCTTCTTACCTTGAGGGTTTGTATTGAGAAGTCTGCTGTGATTCTGGTGGACTTTCCTTTGCATGTGATTTGTTTCTTTTGTCTAACTGCTTATAGAATTTTGTTCTTCTGTTGTGTTTCTGAAATCTAAACTATTATATGCCTATGTGTAGATTATATTTGATCCCAGCTAGTTGGAGTCCTATATGCCTGACTTATCTATATGTCAAGTTCTTTTCCCCAGCTTGGGATGTTTTCTGCCATCACTTCTGTGAAGAGTTTTTTTTATGTCATCTGCACTCTCTCCTGTTTCCTCATTGACTCTGATCAGTCTTATGTTATTCTTCTTTGCATCATCTAGCTGCTGCTGGATTGATTTCTCCTGGTCCCTTACTATTTTAAAAAATTTTTTCTTTTCCTGGTCACTAATTGCAATCTTATCTTCTATATCTGAAATTCTTTCCTCACATTGAAATCCTGAAAATCTGTTAGCATCTGTTTTATAGATTCCATTTGTTTCCTATGTTGGGATTCCATCATGTTCCTCAGCTCCTCTATTTTTTTATCTGTGTCCTCTCTAGATTTATTAATCATTTCTTGCACTATGGGCACAATCTCTGCTGTTATCTGAGAAATCGTTTCTGATTTCATTTTTTCTAGATCCTCTTTTGTTGCTAGTTCAGGGAGTCCAGGTGGTT
The DNA here is from genome assembly GCF_000247695.1 of Heterocephalus glaber. The sequence goes on along the minus strand of NW_004624813.1, from coordinate 7,388,907 downwards.
GAGTATCAGAGTTTTCCATCTCGCTTCCCTTTGGGGTTGCTTTAGGTGACCTGGAAGTCTGGTTTTGAGACTTGTTTACATGTCTTCTCATTTCAATGGGGGAGTGTTTGTGTGCTGTTGGTGCCCACGTGGCTCATCTTCTCTGTGCTGCGGGTGGTGGTACGCCAGGCTGGAAGCCTCCTCCTCATCACTGGGGGTGGCTCTGGATTAAATATTTCTAATATCTTTCCTTCAGTCATCCCAATACAGGTAAATCGAAGCTACTTGCTACTTAAATGCCTGATGTAACATGCTTTTGGCACTGTGTTCTCAAATTATTTCAGTACCAAACAATTCAATATTTATTAAAAAGAAAATGAATACTGATCCAGTGAGAAAAATAGCTCATGTAAATAAGTTTTTTTAAAACTTTGAATGTAAGAGAATAAGAGATTCATTGATTCCCTATTTTTCTTGTCATTTCCCAAATGTTGCAAGGTATACTGCCTTGCAGAATGCAATAGAAACTGATATCCTTGACGGTTTCATGGTATTGTAGAAAAAAATATATGTGTTATGACATATCTAGATGTCCCCTAAACTCCCATGCAATCATAGATGTGGCTTTTTGGAGGTGGCTGGATCATGGGTGTGTAATACAGGATTATTGATGTGATAACCAGATTAAATCACTGTTTGGTTTAGCATACCCCTGGGCATGGATAATGGAAAGGCCCACCCTGGGTGAAGGCTTGTAGCCTGAATAGAATAAAAAGGAAAAAGGAGGCTTGCTGCTTGTTGCCTTCTGCTTGCCTTCCCATGGATTGTTTCTCCTCTGCTATGCTCCTCTATATTCTGCTCTGCCTTGCTCTGCTCAGTCTTTTTATCTCTAGAATACTGTGCTTACTTGCTAAGCTCTATATTTATTTTTGTTTAAAAAATAAAGAACTTACAAATGACTATATGAATTTCGGTCCATATATTATAAAACAATATTGTGTGTCAGATTTTAAGTTTCAAGAGATTTATTTTATCCAAATTCATTGTGTTCTTTGATCCATTATAACTTAATTTTTATCTGATACAATAAAATACATATTGGGCTGGAGATGAAGCTCAGTGATAGAGCACTTGCATAGAATTCATGAGGCTCTGGGATTGATCCCCAGCAGAAAACAAATCTAATATATCTTTTTAAAATGAATTTTCGTTAAGCATTACTAGATCCATAATTCTACAGAAAATACAAAATAATTCTTGCTAAATTCGAAGAGTCTGGTGCTTTAATAGGAAGTCGTGATTTAAACACATGAACCATTTAGACAATAACATAGTACAATAAGTGATAAAATCTTGGGTTAAGTGAGAGTCACTGTAAATTGAACAATGAAACTAAACACAAAACAAGTTCAGAGAATAGGGAAAAGCATGGGCCAAGAAAAAGCATGGCTACACCTTTGAAGCCAATATATAAGAAACAGAAGTTCAATAATTCAGTCTATTAGCTTACTAGTCACCTAGTTATAGAAAGTATTAAAATATTCAATTTAGAGAAAAGAGAGGATGGTTCATTTTGAACTAGGAAGTACATTTGGGGGCATTAAAGAAGAGCCATCTAATAGACTGACATAAATGTATAGCTCAGAAGAGAGGCACATAGAGTTGTCCCTCAGTATTTTTGGGGGGGTTGGTTTCTCAAACCTCTTTATATACAAAAATCTATGAATGCTCAAGACTTTTAAATAAATTGGCATAGTATTTGCATGTAACCTATACACACCACTCTATATACTTTGTCATCTATAGATAACTGAGAATACATAATACAGTCTAATAGTTAATAGTATTTATATTATATTGTTTATAATATATTGACAAGAAAAAGCTATTTCTGATACAGATGTAAACTTCTTAGTCCTAAGCACATTTTTGTCTGTGGTTGATTGAGTGGATCTACAAATATGCAGCCCAGAGATATGGACTGCCAACTATGTTTGTCAGTGGAATGACAAACTCTCAGTTTGTTATTGCTGACTGCTAATTTTTTTCATTAAGTTTATTGGTACATTTTAGGTATATAATAAGTTACATTTATCATTGGGATCTTGTACCTTTACATGATCCATCTTGGTTCTCATTTTTTCCCCCTTCCCCTGCCCTCCCTTCACCCCCTCCACCCTTTCCTATTTACAAAGACTTTGTTTCTGTTTTTTCCTTTGATGACTGCTATTTTCTATGTGAAAATATGTATCTGGAAACAATCGGTTCTGCTGAAATTAAAAGAAGTGGTGGTGCAGGAGCATGAAGAGAGAGTCAAAGGTTGGAAACCATGAAGTGTTGCTCACCATTCCAAAAAGCCAATGACTTGAGGACAAGTTGTTTGGACAAGGAAAAAGATTTATCAGGAAAGTTAGCAAACCAAAGAAGAAAGTCAACAAAGGCCATCTTAATTAGGGGTATAGGCAAGGCTTACACAGAATGCTGGAAGGGCATCCCATAAGAGGTATCAGGATAGTTACAAATTCCTGGGTAGTTACAAAATTTCAGGTGATTTGATTTTGTTTGTTTGTTTATTTTTTGAGATAGGGTCTCACTATGTAGTCCAAGTTGACCTTGAACTCACTATGTGATTCAGGTTGTCCTCAAACTTGCTGCAATCCTCCTGCCTCACTATCCTGAATGCTGGGTTTACAGATGTGTGCCATCTTGGCTGGCTCAGGTGATTCTGATCTTCTGAACCAAGGGCTGCTCTCTGTGGGTCATAGAGTGATCTGAGTTCTATAAATCTAAAGAAAAGTTACTGACTAAAAAGTCTTATTATCCATGTCTTTTTAGTTGCAGGAATGGCTTATTCTGCAGTTAATTCTTAGTATACAAAAGGCATCTTTCTCCCAGAGAACAGAAAATAGCAAAAGCCTGCTTTTTAATGGAGAACCAGGGAAGATAAGAAGGATGGGAGAGATAACATTTTCTGGAGTACAGTTTTTAACCCAATAGGTGGCTTTGGTCAGAAATGTCATCTACAGTGAAGCTAGTGGGACATAAATAATATATTGTTGAGCTGTGTGATGTCCAAAATTAGTGATTTTTTTTTTTGTCAACTAAGATCAAGTGAAGCTAGAGAGTTTATTTAGGTTTTTTCTTCAGTTATAGGTTTATCATAGCTGTTCTAAGTTTAGTCAAGCTGGGAAAACAGTTTTGAAGAGAGTTTAAGGACAGAACTGCTGCTGCAGACCATAGCTCTCTAATGTAATTAATCCACATTCTTGTATGACTTGTTTTCCAGGGGTCATCTGTCCAGGTAAAAGGGTAGAAAAAATGTAAGGTTGAATTGAAGCAAGGCTATACTATTATCTGATAAAATGCTAGAGAATAAAAATTTGGAAGTCCTCTTCAGTGAAATATTGAAGTTATGCATGATGAAGTCTTGACTTTATTTCACATCAAGAAGTGAAGTGGGTAAGAAGCCAAAACTGTAAGGAAAAGATGGGGTGATAAGACAATCAGTGTCAATAAGGTCAAGGAATAGGTGTAATGTAAGAACAATAAAGAAAAAGAACGATATGAGGTGGAGAGAGGCAAGCTTATAGGTGTTTAAGACTTAGGAGCAACTTGGAAAGGGCAATGTGCAAAAGTGGTCTTGGGTGACTGGAGTTTGGATGAGTAAAAGTAAAAATCACTGGCAAGGACTTAATGTGGTTCATCTACATGCTCACAAAAAGTATAGGTGAATGGGGCAAAAAACGAGGACTTAGCTGAGTACCCAAATTCTTAATGACCACAGACAAGCGCTTATGTAAGCCCTTGAGGGTCTTGAAGATGAAGTCCGGTCTAAGCCAGTCAAGATAGCAGCAACAGTTCCAAGAAGAGCTCTCACACTTTCATCAGAGAAGTAAAAGGAGAGAACAAAAATGGCATGCCTTAACTGTGATACCACTGATTTGTTGTACTGATATATTTTATAACAGAAAACTGAAAATTTTGAATAAAATGGAAATTAAGTAATATTTTCCTATTTTATATCTTTGTCCTATCTTAGTACCTTAGTACCACAGATATTTAAGAAATTAGCTCTATATCTGATCTATTCAGACAGTTTTTGGTATGAAACATTGACTGCAGAGATTCTCAATATGGAAAATTTATAAATTAAAATTAATGAAATATAGAGGATTACATTCCTATTTTAATCTAACCACACAGTAATTTTCTTCTCTACAAATTATATGTATGTTATAACTACACATAGATGTTTGATTTAGCATTTCATATGATTAAGAGTATATGTACTTTTAATTTTTATTCAAAGAAATTGTAAACCAGTTCCTTCCAGGTCAGACTGGTAAAGAGCAGGCTAACACAATATGCTTTTTTCCTAGTATTTCCTTTATGCTAGCAAGGCTTTGGTCTGCAAAGTTTCTACTTTTCTTTCTTGCTTCAAGTAAGTATTGAAAAATGAGGAAAAAAATGTATTACTTACCCATTAAATTACAATCAATTTAACAATTTGGAAACATTATTAGCATGTTCTAAAAGCCATTTTTCAAAGTGACAGAAATGTGTGCAATATTGTACATGCTGTGAAAAATGCTGATTTATTTTCCATGTTCTCTGTTTACCTCAATTTGTTTCTGATTCACTAAACAAACATTCCTTTTTATTCTTGTACATAATTCTTGGATCTCCTTTTTATTTCATACAATAAAACTTTCAGGTCACTGAGAATAGGTTCTTAAACTCAGAAAAATATATTTTTCTGAGATTTAAAAATACAATGAAAGAAAGGGAAATGCCATCTGAAGGCCAGGGCAGAAAAGTACGAATAAATATTATAGAAATTTAAACCTGTATAACTCATCATTAACAAGTGCTTTATGTAACAAGCTAAAAATAACTGACACTTTCGTCACCTTCAATCAGAAAACATAAAATATATGAGATATTGAAATCACAAATCAGCCAGAGGGAAAGGACACTCAAACAGAGCAGTTGGGCCCAGTCACTGTGGGCAGTTTCTGTGCATTGCTTAAGTATGTTCTGAGTGCCCATAATGTGGGGGAATCAAAAATAATATGGACAGCACAATTTTGCCTTCTAATGCTTCCATCCACACAATACACAGTATGTGTACCTTACTTCTGATAGTTGGTGCTTATTTCTTTTATTCTCAAGACTACAAGTTTCTGAATCAGAACTCTCCTGGAGTATTAAATGAGTTCCTATGTCCAATTTTGTTTTATGTCTGTAAATTTCAGTCTTCCTATTTATATATTTTAGTTGCTTTCATGCTTTCAGTTGTTAGCTACTAACAAGTCCTCAGAAACCTCATCCACCCATGAGCAGGTAATTGCAGATGTGGCCCATTGATAGTTTTGACAACGGGTTAGCCAAAGTTTATTTCACGGCAACTGTTAGAAGCTCATTGTGAAAACAACAAACTCCTGTAATCCATTCTTTTCATTTTAATTCCAATTTGGCTATCAGGTGACCTTCCCTGCTGATTTCTCTCAGCTCCAGTCTCTCTTCAATCCTGCCTTCATCACTGTCCTATTACTCCTTGGAAAGGATATGTCTCCTCAAGTAGTCTTTCTGCTCTAAATTTCCCTAAGGCTCATGATAACCAAAGAGGGGAAAATATTTTATTTTATTTTATTTTTATTTTCTTTCTTTCTTTATGCTCTTTTTAATTGATCCATATTTATGAGGTCAATGTGATGTACCAATTCATGTATACATTGTGTAATAATCAAACTATTTAGTATTTCTATAACCTCATACATTTATCATTTCTTTGTGGTAAGAACATTTAAAGTCCACTCTTCTAGCAATTTTGAAATACTCAATACAGTATTGACAATCCTAGGCATTCTATCATGCAGTAGGATGCCAGAGATATTTCCTCCAATCTAGCTGTAACTTCTTATTACCCAGGCTCCCCACAATAATCTCCAAATATGTCATACATGATTCCTAGTCCAGCCAAGCTTTCATACATTTGTCCACACTTCTCCCCTCTGTTACTTTGTCTTCCCTGTTCTCTCTTCTTGGAACACTTACTTTACATGCCCAATCACCAAGGTCCACTCATCCTTCAACATCATCTTCTCGTGTTATCACTTCCACAAAGATCTTCCTCATCTCAGATTGCAATATCCTCTCCCAATCCTATATCATTTTACCCAAACCTCTGCCATAACAACTATTATCTTTACTTAATGTGTATGTATAGTCTTTTTCTTTATAGATTGTAAAGTCACGAGGGCAAAATTCATGTTTGATTTATCTGTGCATTTCAAAACGTTTTACACATATTTAATGCTTTATAAATTTGGGTTTTTTTCATTTTAGCAATTTTAATTAAAGTTATATAAGAGGACTTTATTCCTGCATCTTCTCAATTGTTTCTTCCTTATATTTGCCCTTTTCCTTTCTTACTTGGCGAGATTTGGCTTTCCATTCCAGGATCTTTTTGCGGTCTTTGTCCGGTTTTAGCCTGGTGATAACCGCCTTGCTGCGGTGAATGCCCACATGGACAGTTGTGCCATTTGCCTTTTCCCGTTGCACCCGTTCAGTGTAGATGACATATTTCTTCCTGTAAACCTGGACTACTTTGCCAATCTGCTGACCTTTATAGTGTCCTCGCACAACCTGAACCTCATCATCCTTTCGGACGGGCATAGATCGAACATTGTATTTCTGTCTCAGCTCTTTGGAAAGAGGGGAAAATACAATCTTCCTGTGAATGTGGGAAGGTGCACTGAACTGTCTTTTACAGTTCTTGCTGTTGTTCGAAGTCACAAAAGGATTGAACTTCATTTTGGTTCGCCACCGCCGAATCCTTACCCGCTGCCTGCTTCATAAATTTGTTGAATGAAGGATGAATGCATGATAGAAAATTTTCACTCCAGTAAACTTCAAGTCATCCCTTGGTTGTTATTCACTTCTTTATTGTTTCTAACATCATCCATAAGCACAGAGCTCTTGATCTCCTTTCCTCCAACTCCAGAAGCATCTTCCAACTATTTTCTGGATAAAACATAGAGACTTAGAGACTATAAATAATGGTTTTATAACTGAAATTGATGCAAGAGTATGTGAGTATGCATGTGTTTTGGGCTGTGAAGGAAGATAGGTAGAGGGTGTGAGCATCCATGGGGAAACTTTCCAGAGATTGGGATTTCAAAAGTCTAGAACCAGTACTTTAAGAACACTTCAAGTTCTGGATGAAGGGCAGACATATCTTTTCAGGGAATGCAAATTCTTTGTGATTCTGCTCCCAACATATATCTGAATGAGTGATAGGACTTGGAAAAATCTGGAAACTAGTATTTCCCCTGACAGGAAATCAAATAAAAATCACAATATGACATAATATGACACATAATATGATGCACATCGTAGTGGATAGTCACATAGTAATAACTCTAAGTGGCTTACCACAACACTCATTCATTTATATTTCTTATCGGTAGTGCCTTACTTAATGTATTAGTCAGTGTTATCCAGAGAAATAGAAGCATTAATATGTACACATCTATAGAAAGAGAGATTTATGGAAAGCAATTAATTGGCTCACTCTGATATACAGGCTGAAAAATCTCAAGATCTGAAATTGGCCAGTTGGATGCCAGGTGAACCCATGGTATGATTTCTGTGTGAGTCTAAAGGATTAGAATCAAGACAATCAATGGTCTAAGTTGCAGTCCAAATATTGGCAGGATCAGAAAAAAAGAGGAGCCATGTTTAAGTTTGAGACCAGAGCAATAAAAGACTATCCCAGCACAAAATAGAGGCGGAAGAAATAAATTCTCCTTTACTTTTGTTCCATTCAGAATTTCAATTAATTGGGTGAGATTCACCTGAATCAGAGAAAGTAATCTTTTTTGCTCAGTCTATTGATTCTGATGTTCTTATTTTTCAGAAACACGGTACAGACACAGCCGGAATAATGATGGCCCTAATGTCTAGCCGCTCAATGGCTCAGACAAGTTGACCCACAAAATACTTACCACATACTTAAGAAGAATCCAAGTTATCTTGTTTAGTGTGAGAAAGTTTCATTTAAGGATCATATGAAAAATTACATTCTTACCAATTGATTTGTTTTAAATACCCCTGGAAACATTATTATATTTAAAATTATGTGATAAACAGCCTGTTAAATAAAAACTTATTCTTACCTCACAACCACTTAACTATGAAAAAGATACAAATTTTGGAGCCTTATAGATTTGTGGTTACAATCCTAACTCTGCTGAGCCTTAATAGCTATGTATCATATGTGCGATTTTATTTAATATATGTGAGCCCAAGTATATTGTAAAATTGAGATAATAAAAAACCTCCATATGTCTGAGGGTTAGGGTTAAATGAGAGAACATACATGCTCCTTGTACTTAGGAGATACACAATAAATGTAAATTTCTTCTCTCCCTACTCTTCTCATCCCATATTTCATAGTAGTTATTATAAGGCTACATCTTAAAATTTGGAACATCAATATGCCTTAGCTTAGATTTTGAGTAGAAGCTGGAAACACAATGGTCTTGCATCAAAGTAAATCAGTCATAATATTTAAATAGCATGATTTTTTTTCAGGTGTGGTTAGTGTGTGCTGTAATCTCAGTATTTGGGAGGCTGAGGCAGGAGGATTGCCATGAGTTTGAGGCCAGACTGGGCTACATAGTGAACTGAAGGGCAGCCTTAACTAATTAATGAAATGTTGTCTCAAAAAATAGCACTATTTTTAAATGAAATAACTTCAAATTAACTTTGTAAAATTGTACAATGCAACAAAAATGTGGTCTATCCTAGTCTGTTTTGTTCTGCTACAAGAAAACACGTAAGACTGAATTATTTATAAAGGGATATATTTCTTACAGTTCTGCATTAGAAGATAGACGAGGGTTTTCTTACATTGGAAGATAGAAGAGCAAAAGAGTCTATATTCATGCATTTGTATGCACTTGAGAGACAGAGAAAGAGAAAGAATGGCAAAGAAATAAAGATAGAGATGAGAGGGGGGAGGAGTGGGGAAGGGAGGAGTGGAGAGAAGTGGGTGGAAGGTATCTAAATTCTTTTTATGAGGAACACACTCTGATAACTGACCCACTCCCACAATAACCAAATCAATCCATTTGTGAAGTCCGAGCCCTCAAAACCTCTTCAACCTTCTACAGTTTCTGTCTCTTAAGATTATTGGATTTGGGATTAAATTTCCAACACATGAACTTGTGGGATCACATTTAAACCATAGCAAGGTCTAAATGAAACTGTCATCTATTAATTCAAAGTCTCTCATGCAAGGCATTCTTTTTAGCTAGCACTGACAGATTCCATGGGTATTATTGGCTAATGCATGTCCACTGATTGATTTTACCTCATAGATGAGACTGTCTTAATACCAAATCATTTTACCATTTTTATCTAAAAAGGATTCTATGCTCATTACATTATATTCACTGAATAGTAAATAGCATTTAGTAAGGTGCTAGAATTATACTTATATGTACTCTGTTTAAAGCAAACTCAATATGAAAGAATTTTTACTTCTCAGATAGATAATTGGGAAAGTTGTCAAACCGACAAGTACCACACATCCATGATGTAACAAGCAGCAATGAGAGCATTCATATGTTGAAGCTCATGTTCTTCCTGTGACATCACATTACCTCAGGGAATATTCTAGTCCATCTGATCTAGCTGGATAGATTATATCTGGTAACCTCCTTTGGTAGTAGCAGGAAAATGTGTTCCAAGCAGAACATTTGGAATCTGATGGGCGGAGAGGAGGCAGAGAGATCTTAGTGGAAGAAGCATGCAATTCTCCTCTGGGGTCCATCTGAGACCTAGTAAAGGGATAGACAGAGAAGGGGTTTTAACTTGGGTTGTATGAAGCACTAAGTTCCAAAAAACACTCTGCGAGAAAAGGAATTCTCTAGAGTTTGAAAACGAGTCATACCAAGTCTCCTTCCTGAATGCAATTAGTACATTGAAGGCTCTGAGGAGCACTAGAGGGAAAAATACCCTGTTGTCCTTAAACTCAATATTCCTTAAATTGAATGTATTAGTCAGCTTTCACGTTGCTGGACAAAATGCCTGACACCCACAACTTAAAGGAGGAGAGGTTGTTCTGTTTGGGGTTTCAGAGAATCCAATCCAAATTCATCTGGCATCAAGGTGGGAACATAATAGCAGAAAAGCAGAGCAGAGCGAAGGGGCTTAGTTCATGGCAGCCAGGAAACAGAGTGGGTTGGTAAGAGTGCCAGAGAAGCAGAGCTCAGGGACTAACTATACACCCAAGGGCACGTTTCCATGACCAGCCCATGCACCCCAAAGTATGATACACCAATCCTTTAGATAGCTCTCAAGCTAATCAAGTTGACAGGCCTAACAGTCTCACTGCTTGCTCTTAAAAACCTTTCTGTAAGTAATTCATATTTTCTTCAGACAAAATAGACCATTGTACAATAAAACCTCTCACAGAAAGAAAGCTTGGTACATTCTGTGTCTGAAACTCACACATACAAAGTGTTTATAATATCTCCCTTTTGGTGAGTTGAATTGAAACTATTAAAACATTCCAATAATTTAAGATATGTTTTTGTGGGATGTCCATCACTAAAAGTGAACACAAAGTTAAATAAATGGTTATTAATCTACTTAAAGTAAAACCTTGAAAAAAATCTGTTTTTCAGTGTTGGAATAAGAGCTTTCCTCTGGTTACTAATGTAGATGTGGAAATTGTGGGGTTTTTTTTTTAGAAGAGATCAATGCGAGCATTATCGTTAACATTTATTTCACTTCATTATTGGAAATCATTTTGTCAAAGAGAGGAATTGTTTAAAACAAAAGATCTCTGGTCACCGAATATGCTAAGTGTGCTGCTATGCTTGTCTCCTCTTTTTGGTGTGGCATTTATCGGTAAGTACTTTTAGAAAGTGGGATTAAATACTGTGGTTCATACATGATTCATATTAACAGTTTCTTAAAAAAATGCTTTGTGATTGATTTTTACCTTGTAATGCACAAATCACATAGTCCCATTTGAAGGTGCTTTTCTCTTTTTCTCCTTGGCTACTTGGTGTTTTGATGTGTTTTAGTTGACATCTTTGGTCTGTTGTCCTTGTAATAGAGTTCAAAGTTTTAAAAATTGCCAATGGAAGGACATAGAGGAATATATCTAAAACACTAGATGATATTGCCTTTTATGTGGCTCAGTCATAGAAGGAGAGATGAAAAGAAAAGCAAGCTGCAGAACAGATCCCACAAACAGCAAGCAAAGAAGGGAGCTGCAAGACAGTCACCCTGCACTCCTAGGAATCCAAAGCAGAGCAAGAAAGTGCCTTTGTCATCATCTGGAATGGCAATGCTCAAACTGTTAAAAACCACTGGTCTAGAGCTGAGAATGTAGCTCAGTGGTAGAGAGCTTGCTTAGCATATGTGAGGCCTTAGGTTCAACCCCCAGCATTCATCCTCACCACTGAAAAGTAAATAATTTCATAAATAAATTAATTTAATTGAATTAAAAACCGAAAATATCACTGGTCTAGACATTGTTGGAAGTTTTCAGTCTATACCAAACATCTAAAGATATTTTTATCTTTTTTCATATTATGTCTGGAATTCCACAGACCTCAACTTTATTTTTTGCATTCAAAACTCTGGGCAGTTGTAAGTGATGAAGAGGGCCTTCTAGAGTGGAATAATCTGCTTCACATTCCTGAAAGCTTCCTCCCAATCTGGTGCTCTAACCCATACTACTTTACCATTTGCTGTATAATGGGCCCATAGATAAACACTTATTATGGTAAAATTAGGCAACAAATTTTCAATAAAGATGTGATCCATGTGTTACTAATTATTAGTTGTTATGCATTTCTTTTAACTTTTGTATTTTGTTAAAGTATTTTATCTATAAAATTTGAAACTGTTCATAACCACTAGACTTCTCTAAGCCATAATCTCTTCTTTTGTTAATCAGGATAATGATTGCTGCTCGGCAGAATTATTTCAGAGTACAGAGGAGTTTCTTGCTGAATAATAACTGCTATGACAAGTTATTGTTTTTATTATAAAGGCTAGGAAAAATCTTAAAGATCACCTCATCTATTCATAAATTATAAAATGGACCCACAGCAATGTTTTCTTCAGGTATGTGCAGCTGATTCTCAACAAATTGCTGATGAAGAACACACCAATTAAACATATATGTGTTTCGATCTCCTCTTTCTCCAAAATCTTTATGCTACTCCAGTTCAGCTCCCAAGAAAAGAACAAATCTTAACTTCAGTAGGCATGGATATATTCTCTTTCTTTCCTGGGATTCTTTTGCTTTCTTTGCTATTATACTGGATGATGTGTGTATGAGTGTGAGTGTGAGTATGTGCATGTATATCTTTACTCATTTCTCTGGCCTTTAAAAAAAGATTTCCTAATCATATATTGGTAAAAGATCTATAAACAAGAACTGAAGAAATCCAAACATCAAATTAAAAATACAGAGCACTAAATGAGTGTGGGGGATAAAATTATCCATGTATACTATACTGGCTTAGTGAAGTAAAGTGACTAAGCTCTTGTCTCAGCCAGAAAAGCTGAAACAATAGAAAATAGAATAAAACAAATGATATGAGACTGTCACCCAATTACTGTGATATGTGCTTAGGTCCCTGCCCCCACTCTTGCTAGGGATGGGGAGAAAGACTTAGAACTTTCTGGAAAAATGTGTTAGAAAGTCAACATCTCATGCTTCTGCCTGGTCAAAATTTTCATTCAAATAAAATTAGGTTAATAACAATTTCCAGAGCTGTGTGCGAGGCAGAGTAGGCAAGGTGAGCTCCTTTGAAAGAGGCATGGTAAACGTGACTGAGACTGAGAGATAGACTGGAGGAAGGCTGTTTAGATGACACTTTCAGGTCTACTGTAGCAGCAACTGTGGGAACCAAGCCTTTCTCTTTTGTTTAAGTCTGCAATGCTGCTGAAAAGGCCTGAAATGAGCATCCAGATTAGTGGGCGAAGACACAATACAAAACCATCCAGCAGAGGCAGCAACTTTGGAATTAATGATTTGCAGGAAGCAGTTTCTGCCCAGTCTCTTATCCACTGGGGATTTTTTTTTACCAAATACTTTTATTTCTCTCTATAAATATTGTAGACACTTTTTCATTGAGATATTCTTTCTTTGACATAATTCAAAAAGGGGAAAGGAAAATCCTTGGAACTCTTTAATATTTTCCTCCCAGTAAAAAAATAAATGCCAATTGTGCTTTCAAATTTTCATGTTGTCACAGACAGGCTGAGATTTTCTGTGTTTTGTTAACACTGAAAAAAAACTTCCTAGCTATCAGGTTCATTCTTACTTAAACAAAATGAAATAAATAAATCTAAACTTACAATGTATGTCTAGTATTTAGTAAGTGCTCAGTAAATTCAGTACTCAAATGAAAAGTGAGTGACAGCTTGAATTAGATACCAACATTTGAAACAAGTGGTGAAAGTCTGATTTAATATTGAATTTTTCAAGTACCATTTTCTTTAAAGATGTTAAGACAGAGTGGGTAATTCATGGGCTTCACATATGGCCAAATGTTTAAAAATTAAAATAGGATCCTCCAAAATTGTGTTTTTTAAAAAGTTTCCTATTGTATGCATAGAAAAACAATTATAGGAAATCTAAAATTTACCCCTTCAGTTTGAATAAAATATAAATATTCAACTATGAATGTAGGGACAAGAGTTATTTCACTGCACCTTGGTTACATAAAGCCTAGGGACCCAACTCCCTTTACATAACTCTATTTTCCATTTCTAAATAGCTGAATGAAATTCTTTTATGTAAGAGGCAATACTTCAATAACTCCTCCTCAATAATGATCATATGGCCCATTTAATTATTTTTCTTGTTAAAAAATCCATCAAGGATCCAACCTATTTATCACCAACTAATTGTCATATAATGGCAATATAAGTTTCCCTTTATTAATTTTATGCATAATTAAATTTTCATTTGAAAGTACCAAATTATGAAGGTGAAGAAAGTGGAAGCCAGAACAAATTTGAAAGTAGTAATAATTATACTACCATTTTCATCTGGATTGCTATAGAAAACTAGCTGCCCTTTCTGAGATTTCATTAAATCAAGCTATAAATGAAAAGTGAACTAAATGAAGTATAATCTACCATAGGAGTTTGTAGTGAGGAAGTAGGAAACCCTGTAAGAGGTTATCAAATAATTTAACTGTTTATATGCAAATATCTAAAGAAAAATGAATAGGAGTCATATGTTTAATGCAATTCTTGCTCAACACTTCTTGGTATCTTTAAAAATATGTCAATAGTAGTCAGACAAAAATTAATTTTATGCTTTTGTGTGAAATGAAAATGTTATTTCAATATAGAAATTTTAATATTAAATGTATTATGCCAAAGGAGATCAATATATTTCAATTTTATAATAAAAATACTTTTTGTTTTTTGGTACCAGGGATCGAACTCAGGTCCTTGAGCTTGTGCAGCAATGAAAATATTTTCTAAGTAAATTTTTTATTGACTTTTAGCTTTGAGATAAGGCATTAATATGCTATACTTTTAATTGACCAACAATTATTCAGGATAATTTGACTACATTGGTTTGTGTGCATAGCTCATAAAAAAGTGTTTCATACACTCATTTTGTAAGATTTACTGAATCAGATTATCAACTTTGGAAAGTTAGGTATTTTTGGAAGCTACATTAACATTTTAAGGTCACTAGGTATCATTAGAAAACTACAATAGGGCTCCAGGTAGAAAGTTGGATAGTAGGTAAATAGGTCGGTATTCTTGCCTTGAGCCAAACTTGTGCCTTTAATTATTTTCATTTTAGTTGTTTTGGAAGCACTCATCTATTGCTGTCCTGATTATATACCAATAAGAAATTGAATAAAAACTACAACTCACATCCATGATGGCTTTCTTTCATCCTCAGGTAAATTAACAGTTGTCATTATTCTAGGTTGTACTGGCCTTCTTCCTATGTGTGTGTGTGTGGAAAAAATTATCTTTCCAGAGTCGTAAGACCTCTTTTAGGTCAAAAAGCTTTTCCAAACTAGTATGACAAATTATTCAACTGAATGTTATTATCTACATAAAAATATCATCATATATGATTTTTCTCTCTCTCTGTCATTGACAAAATTTGGTCTCAGCTAATTGTAGTTTATTTCATTTTAAAACAGAAAAATAGTTAATCATTTATTACTGTTAACAAGGAAATACTAGAATTAACATGGAAATCTTCTATTAAAAATAAATTCAATAACTTAGGGAAAAAATGAGTTTCTGTTTGTGAAATCTGAAAGTCCAATGATCAGTTCATATATATCTATATCATTCAAAATGTTTTTGGATGTGTCAAGTAAAAATGGTAATAACAAATTTACAGGCTATGTTAATAAGTATTAAACAATGATACTGCTCATGTTTGTCAACTTTCTGTTACTATAACAAAATAGCTGAGACAATCAATTGAAAAAAAGGAAAGGTTTATTTTTGGCTCACAGTTTTGGAGATTTTAGTCCATAATAAGTTAGCTTTGTTGCTTTTGGTCCCATGGTGAGACAGTGCATCATCAGGGGAGAACTTTGTGGAGAAATCTGTTCACCTTGTGGTGGCCAAAAAGTGAAAGAGCAAGAGACCAGGATGTTGATACCTCCTTTGAGTGCACACCTCCATATATGCTATCATGATCTAAAACCTCCCACTAGACCCCAACTCTTAAAATTTCCACTGCCTCCAATAACATCACATGTTGATGATAGATTTGATGCCAATATGCTAGTAATACTACATTAAATATGAATGGACTAAATAATTCAATTTAAAAATTTTTGAGAAAGATCAAGGGAAACTAAATAAATGGAGCAATTTACCAAGTCCATGGATTAGAAAACTCACCATCAAATTAAAATATCAATCCCAACAAGTGTGTGTGTGTGTGTGCATTGTTTCACAAGTTAATTATAAAATTCAGATGAATGAAGAAAGACAAAGAAAAAAACCAAGAACTAAGTAATCCAATTAAAACATTGTTAAGTCAAAAACTTAAATATATTTTCTTTGCAAGACATGGTTAAAATCATAACAAAACAGAGAAATTGAAAATAAAGGCATGAAAAATGAAGTCAGACTAATTATAAATAACACAAAGTTTGTTAAGTTATATTCATGGGACAAACTAGATTTTTTTCATTAAGTTTATTGGTATATTTCAGGTATATAATACAGTTACATTCATCATTGAGATATTGTACCGTTACATGATGTTTCTTGGTTCTTATTTTTTCCCCATTCCCTGTCCTCTCTCCACCCCCTCTACCCCTCCCTATTTACAAAGACTTTGTTTCAATTTTTTTCCTTTTCTCATATTTTTTCTTTTTCCTTCTTTCCTTTCCCCTACTCCTCTCAGTTCCCTTACTCCTTTAGATCTTTTCTTCCTATTTCACAATATCAATTATACATTTTGATGCTTATTTACAC
This sequence comes from Heterocephalus glaber, assembly GCF_000247695.1. The sequence goes on along the minus strand of NW_004624813.1, from coordinate 7,372,410 downwards.
TTTTAGTTTTTCACACCAGATAAACTATTCAGTATTTACACATGTGTGTCCTATTTATTTCACCTAAGAGTATGGCCTCAATGTGGATCCACTTAGCTTTAAATGCCTTTAGTTTCTCATTCTTTATGGTTGAGTAGTACTCCATTTTATAAAAAAAACTACATCTTCTTTATCCAGTCTCCAGTTGATGGGCAGTTGGGCTGTTTCCAAGTTTTAGCTATTATAAACTGCGGCGGTATAAACATGGGTGAGCATATATCGCTGTGGTATGATTCTTTTAATTCTTTTGGGAAGATACCCAGCAGGGGAATACCTGGGTCAGATGGGACTTCCAGTCCTAGTTCTTTGAGGTATCTCCATCCTGATTTCCACAGTGGTTGCACCAGTCTACACTCCCATCAACAATGAAGAAGTGTTCCTTTCTCCCCACACCCCCACCAGCATTTGTTATTGGTCGATTTATTGATAGCAGCCATTCTTTCTGGGGTGAGGTAGAATCTCAGTGTTTTTTCATCTGCATCTCTCCAATGACCAGTGATGCTGAACATTTTTTCGTATGTTTATTTGCTGCTTTTACTTCTTTGTCATTTCAGATGCCCAGTTTTGAATTGGGTCTTTATATTTGCAGGGGTCTGATATTTTTGAGTTCTTATATAGTCTAGATAGTAGACCTTTGTCTGAGGAACAGCTGGTAAAAAATTTTTCCTAGGTTGTCCCTTAGGTCTGTTGGTGATTTCCCTTGCAGTCCAAAAGCTTCTTAAAAAGATGAGATCCAAGTTGTTGATTCTTTGTGCTAGTTCCCATGCTACTGAGAATTTGTTCATAAAGTCTTTTCCTCTGCCAATGTCTTCAAGAGTTCTACCTAACTTATCTTCCAGCAAGTTTAGTGTTTCTGTATTAATATTTAGATCTTTAGTCCACTTGGATTTTAGTTTAGTGCATGGTGAAAGATAGGGTTCAAGTTTTAATCTTTGGCAAGTTGAAATCCAGTTTTTCCAACACCATTTATTAAAGAGGGTATCTTTTCTTCAATGAGGATGGTTGGCTCCTTTGTTAAAGATGAGGTGGCTGAGTGTGTCTGGAGTTGTTTCTGCATCTTCTAATCTGTTCCACTGGTCCTCAGGTCTGTTTCTTTGCCAGTACCATGTTTTGTTTTGTTTGTTTGTTTGTTTTTTATCACAGTGGCTTTGTAGAATAGTTTCAAGTTGGGGATTGTGATATCCCATGCCATGTCTCTGTTGTCTAGAACTGCTTTTGCTAAACTAGATTATTTGGCAACAAAGTACTATAGGTTGAGTATCCCTTATCCAAAATGCTTAGGACCAGAAGTAGTTTAATTTATTTTCAGATTTTGGAATATTTACATATATTTAATCAGAAATCCTAGTACAAGACCCAAGTCTAAACACAAAATTCATGTAAGTTTCATATACTTTATACACATAGCCTGAAGTTAATTGTATAATATATTTTTGTGTACCTGTATTTTGATTACAGTCTGTCACATGAGATCAGATGTGGAATTTTCCATCTTGGCATCATGTCAGTGCCTGCTTTTGGAGCATTTCAGATTTTATATTTTTGAATTCGAGATGCTCAATGTGTAGGATCACTTCATAATTACAAAGATATAAAAACATCAGAAATATACTATTTAAAATTTGCATATTCTGTACTACTGTTTCTAAGAGAAGGATAAAATTCAATACATCTCTCTCAGACAATGAGATAATAAGCAGTCAATAGATATGTGTGGATATTGGTGATTTCAACAATACAATTAATAAACATGGACCTAATAGACATGTATGAATAAAAGCACTTTAGAATTATGAAAAAAATTATACATTCTTCCCAATTACATGAGAAATATTTAGAAACAAGTGGTCACTTACTAGGCAATAAAAGAAGTGTTTAAAAATTTTAAAGAATTGGTAGATATCACCCTCTTTCTTGGACAGAGATGCAATTAAGTTAGAAAAAATAATAAGAATCAGAAAAGCATTGTAAGTTTGGAAGCTGGGAAAAATTCTTCTAATAACTCATGGTAGAAATCAGTAATCACACAGAAAACAAGAAAACACTTGAAGATACTACCCAAATTATCTTCCAGAAATCAGTATTTAGAAGAAAAGTTATAGCTTTAAATATATATATTATAAAAGACTAAAAGTAATGTTTAGTTACTTTTCTCTTTGGTGAGACAACACCCAAAGTTAAGAGAGGTAAGATTATTTTGGCTCAGAGTTTGTAGAGGTTTCAGTCCATCATCAGCTGGCTCCAAGGCAGAATGGCATGGGGAGGGGCATCACAGAGGAGAAACAGTCCATGACAAGTAGGAAGGAAACACCAAAGAAGCCAGCAGCAAGAGCCAGCAGCAGAAACCTTGCCTTCTTTCTGTCCCTTTGTATTCCACCCAGGGTGTAACCCTGCTGATTGGGGCCACCCACACATAGGGTGGAGTACCTTTAATCCCACCATCACAGCCGTAATCTCAGTATCACATCATTAATTCACATTCACATACCCTAATCCAGCTACCTTCAAAACTCCCCACCCATAACCGTATGGAGCTTTGAGGGGACATCTAGATATGAGCCATAACAAATTGGTTATTTAAATGATTCTCAAGAAGCAAGAAAAAGAACAAACTGCACCAAAATGTTGACGGACAGAAAATAATAGAAAAACAACTACATACATAAGGACAAAAATGAAAGTTGATATCATTCAACTACTAATGAAATTGATAGATATTGAAGGAGAATATTTTTCAAAGGACTGTTAAACATTATTTAAGAAATAGACAACTGTGTAAATAAATTTTGAAATTTAGATAAGTAAAAATTTCCAAACTAAAATACTTGAAAACTAGAAAGCATGGTTGTTTCTTTAAAGATTAGAAAAATTGAAAACATAATTGAAAGATTGTCCACAAAATAAAGTGTATGTAAGTTTATGTGGGTTTTCTAGTGAGTTTTTACAAAAATAATTGCAATTTTACGTAAAATTTTCACGTGAAAAGAAAAAAAATGGGAAAGTAGATGCCTTAATTTATTTTACAAGGCATGTTTAACACTGCTATCAAAACCTGACAAAAGCAACGACAGAAATGAAAGTTACAAGTGACTTACTCATGCAAATAGATGCTACATCCAAACAAAATATTACAATCAAATTGTAATGTATAATTATACATAATGAATAACTGGTACTTATGTCAAGAATACAAGACTATCTCAATACCATAAAATTAGTTGAAACAGTCCACAATATTTACAAGTTTTAAAAACTGATGTGATCTACTCAATAGATATAGGAAAACTAAGGCTATTTATAGATAGTGTGATTGTGTACATAGAATATTAAAAATAACCTATAATAAATTATTATTAATAGTACAAGGTCAATATGCAACAATCAATTATTGCATTTCTTAGTGTCAGAATCAAATAGAAAATAAAATTTGAATATAACATAGAAATATCAAAACCCTGGAAATAAGAATTGTAAGGCTCCAAAACTATTTTACAAAAACTTATTGAAAAACAGCAAGGGAAGCCTAAATAAATAAAGTAATATACTAAGTCCTTGGACTTGAAAAGTCAACATTATGAAAATGTTAATTCCAATAGGTGTTTAGGGAATTTAAAAAACTGATTGTAATATTCATATGAATGAGTAAAGGTTAAAAAAGCCAAAATAGTCTTGCAGAAGAATGATAGAGAAGATATTCTCCCACATATGGAGTCTGACTATAAAGCTATGGTATTTAACATAATAAAGTTTTAGTATTAGGGTAGACAATAGACAAAAGGATATTAAAATAGAGTCCAGAATTAAATTCAGACATATATTGATAACTGAAATATGAATGAGATTACATTTCAGATCACTGGATAGTGGACAGATTTTCCTATAAATTGTTCTAGGACAATTGGTTATCCATTTGAGGTAGGGATGGAGGAAGAAGAAAGTGAAGCCCTATCTCCTTCTTAATGCCTTACACACATATAGAAAAATGAGATCAGTATATATATTTAAAACTTAAAGGAATGGCAAAACTCTTAGAAAAAATATAAGATAAAATTTAAAAACATTGGGGTAAGAAATGTTAATCCGCAAAATTCAGAAACTGTAGGCAATATAATTGTTTTAGCCAACTACATTAAAATAAACTTCGATTTATCAAGAGATATTGTAAGGAAAGTGAAAATGCAAAGCACAGAGTGGAAAAATATTTTCAAATAATAAATGTGAATAAAAAGACAACCCCAATAAAAACAGCAGAACTCATGACAGTTACCTGAAAAAGCAATAAATTCAATGGCCAACAAATATATTGAAAGGTGGCAATTTCTTATTCATGAAGAAAATATAAATTAAAAACAAAGATTGGATTTTATAATGATAAGATTAGAGAAACCTGCCCAGACAACAGCTGCACAGGCACACAGGCACCAGTGAGAGGCCCACCCAGATACCATCTGTAAGTGTATGCAGGCCCCAGTGACAGGCCCTTCAGGACAGAGGCATAGCACAGGGATCCCAAAGGCCATCATTCTGAGCCCAGGAATTGGTGCAGTGGTGAAACAGTAGAGAGAAGGCTTCTCTAAGACTTGTTGAGAATTGAAGCCCACTGGGAAAGCAGAGTCACCTCAATAAAGATGCAACAGACTGCAGCAGGTGGTGAGTTATTGGGGTCAATCAGACCTCCCAAATTTAAAGAGCCAATCTGAAAATGGGCCTCTGAAATGAACAGACATTTCTTAGACAAAGAAGTAGAAACAGCAAATAAACATATAAAAAATATTCAACATCACTGGTCATTTGGGAGATGCAAATGAAAACAACACTGGGATTTCACCTCACTCCAGAAAGAATGGCTGCTATCAAGAAATCAACCAATAATAAATGCTGGTGGGGTTATAGGGGGAAAAGGAACCCTTCTCCACTATTGGGGGAAGTGCAGACTGTTGTAACCACTGTAGAAATCAATATGGAGATACCTCAAAAAACTAGGATTACAGGTCCCATTTGACCCAGATATTCCTCTGCTGGGTATCTTCCCCAAAGAATTAAAAGCATCATACCACAGCAATATATGCACACCCATATTTATTGTGGCACAGCCATTTTTGGGGGGAAAACAGCTGAATTGCCCATCATCTGGTGACTGGACAAAGATGTGGGTGTTTTTTTTTTATAAAATGGAGTATTACTCAGCCATAAAGAATGAGAAACTAGAGACTTTTATAGCTAAGTGGATGCACATTGAGGTCATACTCTTAAGTGAAATAAATAGGACACACATGTGTAAATACCAAATTGTTTCTATGGTGTGAGAAACTGAAAGTGTAAATGAGGATAAAAATGTACAATAGATCATGTAAAATAGGAAGAAAAGGTCCAAAAGTGAAGGAGGAGGGGAAGTGGGAGGGGTAAGGGAAAGGAATAAATATGAGAAAAGGAAAAAAACGGAAACAAAGTCTTTGTAAATAGGGAGGGGTGGAGGGGTTGAAGGGAGGACAGGGAAATGGGGTAAAAATAAGAACCAAGATACATCATGTAAAGGTGAAATTTCCAATGATGAATGTCATCATACTGTATATCTGAAATGTACCAATAAACTTAATGAATTAAAAAAAATGATAAGATCAACAAAATCAAAAAGTCTGACTAAATCAAGTGTTTGCAGACATGAACTTTCTTCTTATTGCTAAACTTTGGTGAACCACTTTGGAAATGAATTCTCTCAGTTAAAAATGCAAATACCCTATAAAACAGAAATTCCATTCCTAGTATCCACCTGGCATAATATTTCATGTATGTGCATGAAGATACAGGCTGAAGCATAGTCATGGAGTGACTTTATGTAACAGCTCCAAACTGGATCCAGCCATTGACAGTTTGGTAGACAAAGTAATACATGTTCACACAGTGAAACAGTAGTGAAAATGAATGGATTATAGCTTTATACACTACACAAACAAATCTCCAAAGCCAAGGAGCAAGCTATAAACAAATATGTACAGTAAAGATTCAATTTAAACAATGGTCACAAACAGACAAAGGTAATATGTAATAAAATTATAAAACTATATAGAGGCCAGGAGGATGTTTATGACAATGGTAGGATTATGAGGGACAAAGAGGGAATAAGTCAGGTAAGGGGTATGTAGGGATACCTGTGTGAGATGCAGTGATTTTTAATCCTGCAACAAGAATTTATGGGTGTTTTTTTTAGTAAATCATATTCATATATAGTTAAATATACTTGTGCAAATGAAAAATATGTTATTTTTTATTATAACTTATATCTTCTTTTCTGAAGGCTTTGGAAAATAAGTAACCAAGCTATTTAATTGAGAAAAATTAACCTCTGATGTTAGATAGGGACAAGGTTCTATTAGGAGTTTAAGTGCATTGACTTTTAATGGTCTCTTTGATGACTCCTGGGAATTCTTTACAAATAAATCATTTGTATGAATACTTAAATTTTTTCCATATGGATGCATTTTTTAGTTGCTTAACTAAGTCCAATTATTATTGCTGTATATCTGAGGAGGTCGTAGAATATAAAACTCAAAGAAGTATTGAAGAACTAGAAAAAGAATACAGTTTTCTCAATTTTTATAGTAGTTTTTTGACATACAACAATCAAATATTTCTTGGAAATGATTTCCTGCAAAATTAGTGAGGGTGTGCATAGATGCATCCAAGTGTGTGTATGTGTCCATGTACAAATATACATTCAGAATCCATTTACTTAGGAGTCACTTGAGTGTGAGGGCCACATCTTTCTCACCTTTATGTTCACAGAATCTAGCAATGGGTATGTACAGTAAATAGGAAATAAGACTTTTGAATGATCACAGATAACATATGTAAGCTTTTAATTGAATGTAAGTATATGTGAATATATACAGACACTTTTATATATACATACATTTAAGAAAATCTGTGTATTTATATACAACATAAACACTTATGCACCACACAATGAAATCAAATGAATACAATAACTAATATTCCTTTGAGTGTTTATATGTGGCACAAGATGCTTTGTTTGTATAGACCCTTTTAGGCAAGAACCCTAAATGGCAAGTATATTATTATTATTCCATTCTATAATTGAAGAAACTAAAATAATGCCGAGATGTAAACCCCGTCAGTTGGCTCCAAAGCGAAGCTCTTGATCATTACTTATGCTTGAATTTGTACTGTGCTTGCACTAGAATGATTTTAATATAATAAGGAAGGTCAAAATGTAATACAGTTTAATTTAATTCAATTCCTCATATATGTATTAGACTTCATTATTGGTCAAATACTGTTTTGGTTCTAGGAACATGAGAATAATCAGTTGTCTTTTTCTAAGATTGTCCACCTTACATTCTTTTGGATACCTTCACTCCCTCCAATATTGCCATACAGATTAGTTACAATATCTCAATACCTCATGTAGCCAAGAGAGAGGCATTTCATAAACACCTTTCCAACCAAGATATCCATTTTCTTAGAAAAAGTAACAGGAGTAAGTAGGTAGACTGATGATACACGTAAGAGCTCTTCTTTGGAGTTGATTTATGCATGCTAGTGGAAAGACATTGAAAAAAGCTCTCTTTCTCTTAGAATACTAAAAATAGAGATGGGAGGTTAGGAGATAGGAGGACTTGTGAATTACACATCATTAGCATCCATTTTCTCCAGAGGAGTTACATCTTGAGGAAAAAGGATAAGGTTAGTGCACAGTAGCAGGAGACCTACGAGCTAGAGTGAAGGGAGAAGAAGCCCACCAATGTGGTTTCAGCTGAAGGTTTTTAGTGGAGCTTCAAGCCCCTGAACATTACAGGTGAGTAAATTGTATTTTCTGCCTGAGCTTGAAGTCATCTTGTTCTTAATGCAAAAATAAACCTCAGGAGGGCTTCTCCCACACTTTTCAAGCTGCCAAGGCAAAAGACTAATTATAATATATTCTAGTTATAGATAAATATCTTATTAAGGTAACTATTCCTTTCATTATCAAAGCTGTGCAAGATAGACATCATCATGATCTAGGTAGCTCATCTTTCCTCTCTTGACCTCATATAGAACAAGACTGACTTACAGAGCAGTAGAAATTGTGCTCACTATTCCATAAAAGAAAAGAGAATATTTGTGTAGAATTGGGAAGTAGTTATAGTAAATACATGGAGTAGAAATTGTTTACATGTGGAAAAAACAATAGGTAGGCAAAGCTCAAGCAATTTGGCACAACACTTTGCATTGATTAAAAAAACACCTTAGAACACCATAGCTGAAATACAAATAACTGAGAATCAGACAATGAACCTAGAAATAAGCTTTAGCTAAAACTCTAGTCCATTGTAGAAGAGAAGTACTTAAAAATATGCAGAACCCCAGTTTAAAGGTCAGGTGTGTCAGGTGGACCTTTATGCTTTAGCTTTTACTCTATACTCATATTTGTGCACACTCTACTTTCCCTGAATAGTAATAATAAAAATCCAGTACATTTTAGGAAATTAAGCTTATTTTATTTAACATTGTATGACTGTTCTCAACAAACTATATAGAATAATCATTCATCTTCACCCTTCTACTTGTTCATTGCATAATGTTTAATAATACATCTCCCTTTGTTCAGCTGGACTTCCTTTTTAAGTGACTTGGGCAAAAAGAAACCTCTGGAAAGACTAAGATCTGAAATAGCAAAGCAGACAGATTCAGACACTACAACCACAGCTAAGCCTGTTTACCAGATGTACAAGATGCAGACCACAAAATCAGAGCCATTATTATTAGCAAAGGTGAGTTGATGCAAGGACCATTCACTTCCAATTGATTCAATAACAAATCACCACAAACGTGGCTGTTTAAAACAACAAAAAAGTAACAGTATTACAGTTATAGAGGTTGGAAATTCTAAAATTAAAATGTTAGCAGAGCCCCATCCCTTCTGTAGGTAATGGGGAAAATCCATTTCTTTGACTTTCCAGTTTCTGTAAGGGCCTTTGTGATTCTATGGGTGCCAGTTGGATAATCCAGAACGACTGTCTGAATTCAAAAATCTCCATTTACATCTGCAAAGTCCCTTTTGCTACATAAGGTAACATATTCTCATGTTTTGAGGATGATGCTTTGGCTATCATGTGAAGAGGGTGCATTACTCTGTCTGTCACACGCTGTCATATCCAGATGTGTGATTATATTCCTAAAACCTGCACAGGTAAGCCAGAAATGGCCCTAGGTATAAGTAGAGGCCTGAGCTTCCATGGAGAAGATGATTTGGTTTGGGAACAAAAAAAGTAGGGGTATGAGCTCATATAAAACTTATTGAGTATAGTTGCAAATTCAGTGACAAATTACTTTTAGCCTCCAGCTTGCTAAAATGGGTAATTACATAGGGTTCTGCTATATTAACTTTTTAGAAAAATTATATAAAGTCATTTTTACTTTCTGACCAATGTAAACTAACATTCAGCTTGTGTATATTAGTGAAAATGGCATTAATAATTTCTACCTCATAGGATTGTTCAGAGGATTAAATACAATAATTATATAAATGGTTTGTGTAGTAGAATGCTTGGAATATAGCAGGTATACTTTCAGCCTTTCTTTTTTTTTTCTTAAATTCTTTTATTGGTATATTTTAGGTATACATTTACATTTATCTTTGAGTGTTTGTACCTGTACAAGATGAATCTTGGTTCTTATTTTTTCCCAATTACCTGTGCGCCCTTCACCACTAAAGCCTTCCTATTTACATACTTCGTTTCCTTTTTTTTTCTTTTCTCATAATTTTTCCTTTCCATTCTTTGCTTTCCCCTTCCCCTCCCACCACCCCTACCCCTTTGGACCTTTTCCAATTTCAAAGTATCATTTATTAGTTATTAATCCTTTTAGTCCTTATTTACACTCTCAGTTTCTCACACTAGAGAAACCACTAGGTATTTACATGTGTATCTTATTTATTTCACTTAAGAGTATGGCCTCAATATATATCCATTTAGCTATAAATGACTCTAGCTTCTCGTTCTTTATGGCTGAGTAGTATTCCATTTTATAAAAAAAAAAA
>NW_004624813.1:7318002-7357171 GCF_000247695.1 Heterocephalus glaber | reverse complement strand
CAATCAGCAACACCATAGCATCAAATACCTCTTAAAGAATGACAATTTGTGGTAGGTATTAATCTATCACCTTTAAAAAATAAAGGGCCTCCTTCAAGGTGTGCCTCTGATGTCACAATAGACAAAGTGGGCAGCAGTGTGGAGTTATAAGTCAATGAGTCTCAGTAAGCTAGTCCCAGACCTATGAGATTCAGGCAGATTTCTGATAGCAAGTCCCAAGTTGAGCTCCTTGTCCTCCTTCAGGGTTGCACTCTACAAGTTTCTACTGCAGGTTTCAGCTACTTTTCCCCTAAAGAAAGTCCAGTTTCCGATGGGAGCTGATAATCCCTCCAATTTACCAATCACGGTGGTCTAGTGTGCCTTTATTGCAGAGATTCCCTTTACTTTTCCAGTCTGCTTGTTTTGGTCAGGGAGCCTGAGACAGGCACTCTCTTTATTGTTCACTTCTGGAGCTCAAGACAATGGCTTTTGTCCCCTGTGCCTGTGCAGTGTGTAACCAAGTAGCTGCACAGCCAAAAGGCCAGAGGGCGGCGGGGGGGGGCAGTATTGTTGGAAGCGCTGTCAGATGGTGGGCCTGTGTGTGTGTGTGGGGGGGTCCTCCTCACCCTGTCCTGGTGGCTGATGGAAAGCTGGTGGAGCAAGCCAGAGCAAGCAGGTCCTGGTCAGCCTGCAACTGTCCTTTCAGCCTTTCTTGCTTTGAAGTATGTGAGCCTTCTGGTTGTTCTAGAAAGAGGTCACACTTTAGAAACCATCTGAATTTTGATATTTAGAAAAGCTCACTTTTCCTTTTTTTCTATAAAGTTTTATTATTTGCTGAAAGTGATAAAACATGAAAATTTCTACTTATTCATACTTCTCTTTCACTTCTGCATTCAGAGACATTTTTAACTGCAAAATTATTGTTGCAACTCACCAGATAAATGTGAGAAGTTTGAGCACAGTTTAGATAAGTACAAATTTATAGTTTTTTCTTTTCTTCTTTTAAAAGTATTTTATACAAATATTCACATTCAAATTGGTAGAATGACTGGACTGTATGACTACAAAGATTCTGCTTCACTTTTATAATATGCCTTTCAAAACATCACTTGGGAAATATATCTACAATTTCCTGTAGTTCAGTTGTTTGGTGTAAATGACTCTCACTCTCAGTGATCTAGAAAATCTTTGTTATTTCCAAAAGCCTTTTGTGTTGTATTCCTGTTTTAACAAACTGAAGCTTTGTGAATCAAACATATTGCATGTTCACAGTAACACTCTTAGCAGTTTAAGAGTGTAATTTAAGGAAAAACACTGGTTTTAGTAACTTATCAATTGGCATTTTGAAATAAAATTATAAAAAGTGTCTTAATTATGGGCAGCTTACTAATGTCTATTTTAGGTTCAGAGTTCACAGGCATCAAGAAATATGCTTGTAGGGGGTGAAAAATCTTATGGGGATCTATTGTCTTTTATTGTAATATAAATAGGAACTATCAAATTTGGGCACTGCTGTTCATTCTGTCGAATTTTGAATTGCATGCTCTCTAAGCATCTATATTCTGTTTCCATGATTCTTCAATGAATACAATATGATTCTCTACAAAATGATCAGTATTTGATATGTCTGGATGAACTGCTCTTTTTCTCAAGTGATTAGTTCTCTTCTTTGCTTACCGAAATGGTCAAGAGTATTACTATATATTGAAAATTTCTCCTTTGATTTGATTAGCAGTTTGATTAACAATGCAATTTCTTTTGTTAGGTCCTTTTCTTGGATCATTAAAATTATCTAGTATAGTTTAGTTGAGAAGCAAATAAGAGTCCTTTGTGGGAAACTCATATAATGGAAGATAATACAGCATCTACAAAATTCCCAAATGTTCTTTGTTGAGATAGAGAGTGAAACTATTCAATATAAGCTACAATGCCTCCATTTGTAATATTTAAACATCTAAAAAGTGATTAATGGAGCTTCTATACTAATGCAATCATTTCATCAACATTCTGGTTTATAAGTACAGTAAGGGTAGAAAGAGATCCTAGTTTGCCACATGTTTTGGACCCTTACATAGGCAATACTACTCCACTCCAAAATATCTTCTCTACGTTGTTCCCCTGCGAATTTTCACTCATAGCATGAATCCTAAGAAGAGTAATTTAGAATATCAAAATTTTCAGTGGGCCCCAGAGCAGCTATTTGAGCTCTGCTCAGGTTTTGTTGTGGAGGTTGGATTCAATTTTTTGCCAAGACTATTTTAAAAAGAATTTATATGGCCAGCTGCTGTCCACCTTTTATCGCCAAATAAAGGAATTACTTTATCACAACTAAAAATTGACACAAACAGTTTCTGCCTTTCTAATGTAGCCTATACAAAGGGGATATGCCTAAAAGGAACAAGTTAAAATGAGAATTCAGAGAAAAAATAAAGTTCACAACAGTGCAAAATTTCAATCCGTGATAACAGTAAGACCGCAGTTCAGAGAATTAAGCAGAATTCAATTTTGCTCTCGTCGTCAAATAATAATTTCTAGCAGATTTTAAATAGCACAAAATTATCTTTTAAATTTATTTTAGGGTTTTTTTCTTTTACTAAGAAAATTAAGTGAGTTGAAGTCATTACCCTCATAATTGCCTGTGAAATATATAATTCTTGGAAAAGTTGAACTGGTCCATTAAAGAAAGATGAGTCACTTAAATGATCACTTTGACGTCCGGTCTAGCCCTCAGTCTTCTATGATGAGAAACTCAATTTTGTTTCTACTTTCTATTCCTACCTATATCTTTAGACACTCATCACTCAGCGCTAGACTGAAAATAAGCAAGTTTAAAAATGATTGCCTGAACCGGATACAATTATGCCATGCAAATGTAGTACCAATTTATCCTTTCCCAGAAGCACAACTACATGGGTGTGACTGTTGATCATGATATGTCAATTTGAGTGGATTTAGAAATGTCTAGTAGATCAGTAAAGCACAGGGCTGGGTGTGTCTCTGGAAGACTGACACATAGGGCAGGAAACTGAAGGGAAAGACTCACACTTTTTTTATGTTATTACAAGGATTAAATTAGTAACACATACCTTTAATTTATAGAGTAGTAGCTGACCCAGAGAAAGAATGAGATATGTGTCAACTATTATTTATTACACTTATAATTATTTTTATGTATATTAGGACACGTTCACATGGAAGGCTATGTTGCTAACCTCTCCTGCTATTGATCATACTGTCTGTTCTTTCATGACTATGTTATTTGAAGAATTACAGTTTAACTGTCATTTTTGAAGGCTGGTTAGAAACCCTCATAATTGTTACTTTGTCACTTTCAACTTTAGTTTTCTTTTAAACCATGTGTTAATCTGGTAAAAAAAAATACACATATTGCTGCAATCTTCAAATTTGCTCTCCATGAATTCATTTTAGTTAGGTCATCACATTGCTTTGATAAATTCAAGGAGCTCCCAGACAATAGGATTTATCTTTAGAAATTGCATCCCTCCAAAAACCCAAATATCATGGTGGATTTTTTGCTGTCCTAAACCCTATGTTGTTAATTATCTCTTGGCTACAGATGAAGAAAGTGGAACCCTAAAGGCTCAAGACAAGGATCCACAATTCATCATAGACCTTTTCCCAGTAATTAGTCTTGGTAAATATTTTATTGTCTTTGTGACCAAATTCCCCCACACTAATGGAAACTGTTATGTTTCTGTTATTTACAAGACTATCAGAAATAAAGCAGTTTTCATGTTTAAGATGAAGGATATGTTCCTTGCACTTTCCAATCTCCCAACCAATTCTTGTTCCACCCCTCTTTATCTTTCCTTATTGGCTTATATTGTTTGGTTCTCTCTCCTTTTTTTTAATGTCTTGCACTGGCTATTTTCCAGAACAATTTAAATATGCTCAAATAGATGCTCCCTTTAAAACAAACATTAACAGCAAAAAAGTTCTTCTGCTATGGTTTAAATAAGCTCCTTTCCAAAACTCATGTTAAAATTTTAGTGCCATTGTAACAGTAGTAAGAGGTGGGACCTTTAAAATGAGATTAGTCCATGAAGGATTAACCCTTGTGGGTAAATGCAATCTTTGAAAAAGATCTTTCAAGAGTGAATTCTCTCTCTTTTACCCTCCACTCTGCTACCATTTAAGGAACAATGCCTCCCCCAACCCCAGAGGATGCAGCATTCAAGATGTCATCTTGGAAGGAAGATGAGGTCCATATCAGACAAATGGCCAGCACCTTTATCTTGGAGTTTTCATCCCCCAGAACTATGACAAATAAATTTCTGTTCCATGTAAATTACTTGGACCCAATATTCTGTTATAACAGCACAAAATACACTAAGACATCTTCCTTCAACTCCACATATCTTTTGAATTCCATCTCTCTGACTACATCCTCCTTTTAATCTGGAGTCCATCTTATGAAACAAATCAAACTGATACTTTTCAGATCTTATTGTATTTGTCTTCTCTTGCAAGTGTAGACTCTGCTGGATGTTCCCCCTTTGAAACACTCAGTCTTTGACATCCATGACATCACTCATCTTGTTCTACTCTTCTATCTTTAATTAGTCCATCTCCATCTCCTTTGTGAAGTCCTCTTCTTTTTGTTTAATTGTCATTCTTTCACACTCAGTACGCTTCTCATTCCACCCTATCCCTGGTAATCTCAACCAGTCCCAAAGCTTGGAATATATGTGAAACTATGAGATCTTCAACTGAAACATGAATTCTCAAACCTCCTATCTATATACACAACTGGTTACTGTATATTTTTCTTGGACATTCCAAAGTCACTTTACATTTCACAATTATGAACTTAACTTCTAATATTCCCCTCTACATGTGCTCTTTTGTCTTCCCATGCATCTACATGGTTGACCACACCAAACCTGGCAACCACCCTCAGTTCCTTCCTCTGTATCACTCTCCACATTGAATTAACCGTGAGGTCCTGTTGTCTATGCCATATATCTGACCAGGGTCCCCATTCCTCCTGAGTCACTACCACAGCCTCCGTCCTAGTTTTCTAGTTTCTAATCTTTTGAAAATCTTTTATTCTTAAAGCAACCAATGTTGTGTAACTACATAGCAGATGATCATTATAGCTCTTGATTAAAATTCTTTAATAAAATCACACTGCTCTTAGTACAAAGGCTAAACTCATCTGTATCACTCACTCACATGAATGCAACACCTTAACGCTCTTATTTCTGCTTTACCTCACAGCTTTACCTCTCACTACTCCTCCATTTCAGGATCCAACCAGGAGGAACTTCTTTCAGTTCTCTGAGTATATCCTAATTTTTTTCTCTGTGTACTACAAACCACATTATTTGTGCTACTCCCTCACATACAATACTTCATGTAATCTGCCAATACTGGGGTCTCGGTTTTTTTTCCTCTAGTAAGACTTCTAGGTAACTTCACCTTCTATAGGTCCTGATAGAATTTTGTATACTTCTTCAATATCCATCATGGTCTCTAAATATTTTTTTGTAATTTATCCACTTCTAGCATTAGATGATTAATCTTTGCTCTAGTACCCTTGCTCAGTGTTTTACACATTATATAGGCTCAAGTATTTATTAACTGACTGAGTAACCAACTGAGGAACTAGCCTGGTCCACAGAGTTACTTTACAAAGCAGAGGAAAACACATTTCTGAGCAGCCAGAAGCCAGTGGAAGGCCCTTAAATTATATGGAAGAAAGGCAAGTGATGTACACTAACCATCTCAGCTACTTGGGAAACTAAACCAAGAGGACAACTTAAGCTCATGAGCTGGAGGCCAGCACGAGCAACACAGTGAGACCCCATCTCAAAAACATATGCGGAAGACCGAATAGGATTATGGAAGGAATAACTGGTGAAGTATTCAAAGAGTGGAACATTACCACTTTACAAATTTAGGTAGAATCTCCAACAATAAAAATAAGTAAATATAAAAAAGAATCTTCAAGTTGGTCAGAATTAGGAAATATTTAAGCTTCAGTATGTAACCAATTTGCTGTTCTTTTACTGATCTTTCACCCCACCACGTAAGAGAGGCTGACTCTAGGTAGCCCTACTACTATCCTAGGAAGAGCTTTGCAATTTTTGTGCCTCTGTTTACAAATTATACAGGAGATGGAACAGGGTGGACCTGAGACTGGCTGTGTATCATTTCGGCACACCGGCTTTGCATCCCCAAGGACAGAAAATGTGAGATTTTGAATTATATCTTTAAAGGTGCCAGGAACCCATTACTGTGGAACCTGGCATGGCACAGCTTGGCATATACATGACCAGTTATAAAGCCAGTGATATGGCATCTGCAGGGAGTATTCTGCACACAGCAGTGATCGTAAAGGTCTGGCAGTGCCTGCAGGCACATTTTTCTATTCCTTTCTCTAGTATCAAATATTACTCCGAGGTCTGACAGTAGAAGAGAGTAGTTTTTTATTCCATCGTCCAAGAACCTCCTCCACAGTAGGAAGTTAGCAGGGAGGCAGATTTCAGTGCAACATATGGAGATTTTTACACCTCAGAACTTTCTAAAACGAGAGTAAATTAACTTGCAAGAACTGAAATTCACTCTCAGAAGAAAAGGGGAGTTAGTTGTGAGTTTTCGGTAGTAATTTGGGAAAGCGGGAACGTGATGACCTCTGAGTGCTATTCTGATTATGAAAATTATGATGTAATTTTTCTTGATGACTCAGAAGAACGTGATGAATATGGATAAGCGTCGCGAAGTGCGGCGCTGGGGTTCTTAGGGTCCCTGCGGTGAGCGCAGCTGTTTCCCTCTCCCATGCTGCTGCAGGCAGCAGTGCTTTTGTTCTTAGTTTGTATCCTTCTACCCCCAATCTTGCACACACCCCTGCCCAGGCCGGTGAGCTGACGCATTTTGTAAGGTCTCTTCATCTGAGCAGTGGTCCCTGGAGAACAGGAAGCAATTTTGGTTTTTTGTACATACGACAGCATTTTGTGTGAAGAATGCCTGAAGTGTGGCACTCCATGAAATTCGGTGAGTGAATAATGAGTGATTCTTAGAAGAGATTGCTGCTCTTTACTTGCCACAGCTTTGAAAGGATCTCTGCCCTACACATCACCCAAGACTTAAGATGCACAGGCTCTTTGTCCCTCTCCGTGCATAATCTTCTGCTATTCTTCTTCTGCCTTGAAGTTTCAGCTGCCTCCCCTGACTTCCAAATCCTCATCATCAGTTATGCTTTCATTTAAATTTTTCCCCTGTGATGCTTTCCTTGGGTATAATGAACTACTCCTCTTATATCTTCTTCAGTTTTATATATATGTTTATTATACAACTTTAATATTTTATCATAGCTATGGTTCCCATTTATTTCCCCAGTTAACTCTGAGAACTTCTTGGGGGCAGGGGAGCCCAGCCCCAGGATAACCGTGGCATGCAGTAGGTGCTCAGTAGACACTGGGTGGCTGAGTGACTGGGTGAGGCAAATTAATGTATCTTCTGTGATAAAGAAAAGTACATGCCTTAAGGAATTCATCTCAGTGCACTTTTTCTCTACTTCCAAATTGTCAACTTTGTTCTAAATCTAAAAATCTGACTCCCATATAATTACAATCTGGAGGACAGGTAAACCGTGAAGTTTGCTGGTGGTACATACGGATACACCCACAAACACCCTAAAACATCCCTAGTAAATTTTTAATATTTTGTATTTGGACAAATTTTGAGAAATACACTTGTTATCACATCAAAGATTATATTTTTATGAGATAAATATATTATAATAAAGCCAATTTTTAAATTAAGACTGTCAGTAAAATTGGCTTCATTAGATAAGGTAGAATCCTTTAGACAGTTTCAGGCTCTAAATTCAAAGTAATATGCAACAATGAGAAAATTTATAAGCTGTGTAATAAGTCATTGGCTTCATTAATACATAAGTACATTAGACATGGGCTACCACATGCGCTATAGTCTGGGATGCAAAAATGACATCTTCCTATCATCTGACATTAAATCATTTCAAATATTATGATCAAAGAACAGTTTAACTCTCAATTATCAAAAACCAATTATTACTAAAAGTCTGTACATTTTTACTAAGAAAAGGAAATTATAAAGGTAACCTTGTACTCTCAATCTTAGAAACAGTAGTTCTGTTCATTAATTGCCTGGGTTTTCTCATAATGAATGTGACTATGTGATCTTATACCATTTTTATGCCTTACTGACTCAGTGATAAGAATCCAGGAGATGGTTTTTGGCATTTAAAATATTGATAGCTATTATTTCATACATAGGAGGAGCAGATGAAGAGAGTTTTCACTACCATAGCACCCACCCAGGTTCACCCTGTATCACTTCCTCAGTTTCCCTGAGCCAAGACAGTCATGCTCTATAGGCCTGTGTTACTATCTGAGGACATTAGTGACTGCAGGGTGATTCCATGTCACTTAGGCCAATGGAAAAAAATCAAATATTTCATCTTCATCATCTACTACTCTCATTTCTAACCACCAATTTATGGTAACATAAGACATTTCCAATTATGGCAGAGAACAGTTTTCAAAACAAAAGTAATTAAAAGTCAGTGTGCTTTTTAAGCTGAACTTTTAGAGTGCTTATAAAAGGAAATAGTGCTTTGAGATAAGAAAAATACAATGCTAAAAACATATAGTACATATGAAGAGCAACAACAAACTATATAAATGTCTTACAAATGGTCTTAAATAGATGTTTCTCATTATGACTTTCACTTAAGATTTTAAAAACTAAGCTATAAATTGCTTTTTTACAATTTCAAGTTATTTACATTGAAAAGAAAAAATATCTTATAGATTAAAAGTAGTCTTTAATTTTTAATGGTTTAGCAAATTTGTAAATTGGTTGATTAAAGCTCAGAATGAATTTTTCCAAGTATATAACAATTTACATGAGATTGGCCTGCAAGTCTGCCCACAGAAACATTTTAAAACTGTAATGTATATAAAATATTATTAGGTTGTATCAAGACCTAAGTGCTGCAATGTTAGGCAAAGATAATGATGTCCTTACATATTATTCAAAATAATATATTGCTTTTTCAAAATTTATCTACATCCAGACTAACCCTTTAAATTTTCTGACTATAAACATTTTGAATAAGTGTATCCTAAGGAGAGATGGTATCTTTTCCTTTTTTTTTTTTTTTTCCAAAATCTTTTCCTTTCTTGTATCACAGTTGTGCAGGTGCCCTTAGTAAAGACTGAGCTTGTTGCCAGATCAGAGGTTGAGCACTTGTTTATCACAATGCTTTAGATACCAATAGAACCTCGATTTCATGGCAAGATGCCCTGAGTATGTCTACTGCACATTGTGAGATGAAGTCTTGTTCCACATCACATCCTTACACCTGTTCTATTCACCTGGACAAAGGCACACGTGGAGAATGAAGAACCAAGGTGCTATAAGAGGAAAAGGGAAGAAGCTGCAGTTGGGATGGACTCTGGACTGGGAGAATGACAAGGAAGGGAGGAGAAGAGATGAGATTCCTTATTTCACACAGGGCAGGTAGAACTACTTATCTTCTTGTTAGTGTTTCTCCAAAAATGACAGATTAAGAGATTTTCTCCTTCCTTTTTCTTTCCAGGTTTCCTTCCATTGTCTATCTTAATGTTTCCAATCATATTTGCCTTTGGCCACCACCAGGTGATAAGACAAGGTAGAGAAACCTTGAGGGAAACCTGGAGAGGGGACAGTAGAGAAAGGGAGGGAAGAAGCTGAAAGTAGGACAGAAAGACTAAAGGTAGAACCTACAACAGAAATGACAGGGAACAGATTATGACAGCAGAAAGAGAACTCCGAATAATGTTGGTAAGGAGGGAGTAAGTGAAAGTGGTAATGGGGTTATAACTTACCTCTACAAATGCTGACAGAGTAACTCTCCCTCTCTCTGGGAGGACTGGAAGGCTGACGGCCATATTCAGAACAATTAAATGTGCTGCAGAATTGCACAACTGTGTAAGGGCAACCACACCCTGGACACACTAAACAGGAGGCAGTAGGAAGTGGTGCCAAACACTCACTGAACTAATGGTCTGGAAGTCTGAGAGAAAGCCTTCACCTTACCCCACCAACTCTCATGTGTGATGTTTTAATAAGTCTCTGGACTACATTATCAGTGTATTATAGCAATGAACAAAATCCATCCCCTCTAATAACCCTTACCACCCTTCCACAGGCAGGTTTTCTATTTCTTGGCTGAGCAGACACAGTTTTGCTGGGTTATTAAGCAGTCCATGGCACTGGTTCCAAAATGGGATGGAATGGACTGAGTCATTAAACAATAGATCCCACTAATGAGTCTTTGAAAGTAAGGGAATTCTTATAACCACAGAGCCATCTGCAGATGTAAAATTGCTATTTTCATATTCAATAATTTCCACGTGTAAAGTCTTAACCCAGTTGTAAATACTAGTATTGGTATAATTGGGCTATGTTAGTCAACATAGACTTAACTAAGTAGTCATAATACTCCTCTAATTTTACTGAGTTATTCACTAGGCCAGCAGAAAGCAATTTGCCATCTGCTTTATACACATTCTTAAAAATATTTCCCACAATGGAAGTCATTGCGCAACTCCAATATTATCAAAGTAACTTTCATCCATTGCAACATATATTCTAAAATCTTTTTAATAATCTCATCCTTTTTTGTGAACCACAAAACCCTTCTGAAATTTAAACCAAAATGAGATATGAGAATAGCTTGCTTTTCTGATACAGTATTAGGTCTGGGCTAAAATAGAAGCTAACATTTGTTTTAGGTAGGTTCTATGTTAATCAGAATCTAATGGATCAAATAAGGCAGGTGGGTATTATTCTTATCTCCATGTTATACAAGAGCACATGAGTCAATTGTTACAGGACAAATATCAGGTGAGTGACAGAGCTGGAATTTTACCCAAATCCAACTGATTAAATAGACACATGTCTCTTTATGTCAAGAATACATATGAGAGAAATGAGTTGTTAAGTGATTTCATCATTGCACAAACATCAGAATATAGGTATATAAACCTAGATACTAGCCTACCATACTCTTAGGCTATAACTATAGTCTGTTGTTCCTGGGCCATAAAACAGTACAGCATGTTACTGTGATGACTACCATAAGTGATTCTAGTACAATGGTAAGTATTTGCACATCTAAACATATGGCAGTGACATCACTATGAATAAGGAATTTAGCTCTATTAAAATAATTTTATAATGATATTACTATCATATATGCATCCATTATGGACAGAAACATCACTACATGGCACATGAATATTTTCAACAGAAGGAAGAAAAATGCTGATTATTTTCTGTGGTTTAAGAGTTGTCTATTTAGATCTTTGCCCCCTGACAAGTAGAAATATACTATTCTCAAGGTCCTGCAGCTTAACTGGGGCTAGGGAGCACCACAGAGTCATTAATGGATGTGGGTATCTTGATAAATTGTCTCCACTTTCTCCTTTATCTTTAGAGGGAGACACTTAACTTAGAAGCCAGGGAAATTTGTTCTACCTCTTCAGCAAGGCTGTGAGAAATTCAGATGCTTTCATCCTCACAGATTTGTGGGAAACCCCTTCTAGGTGAGGCAGTTTCCACTAAAGTGGAAATTGGTGTCCTTTTTTTTTGTTTGAAGATTCATTTATAAATTAAGGCAAGAAATACCAGCCCACTGGGCTCATTTATATTAGAGGTATGACCTGGTTTTGAGGTCAATCTGTGTAGCTTTGAGTCAGGATGGTGATAATTTAACAACAAAGACATGGCTTCGAATTGATGAAACTAAACCTGAAAGTCGAGAAACCTCCAGTCCTGTCAATGGCTATAATTTTCCGTTTTAGATAATGACAGAGTAGTTACATATTGTACTCATAATATTTTGCCCAACACACCTTAGTAAAAAGATATATAATTAAAGGATAACTATGCACATCTTTAGCTTAAAGTGCACGTTTCCTTATTTAATGATGAGACATATGAGTCACCATAGTACAAAATTAGTCATGACTGAAAGACTAGCTTTGAATAATTATATTCATGATAAAAATAATGATATTACCATAATATAAATCTGCTCAGGAAAGGACATTACTCACATAATTTTATAGAGCAAAGAAATCAATGATGCAATAGATGTTTCTCAGTTACTTCTTCACACAGTGATGTAATTTTTCTTAAATATGTTGAGCCTTAAAAAATTCATACCTAGTGAGAGCCTTTCACTTAATTTTGCTCCAAGAGAAAAATCTCTTCATAAGTGTTATTTCTTTTACATTAAACATTCAGATATGGTTTTTGTTAACATTAACTATGTGGTTAATACAAACAGCTGCCAAGCTCAGATTAATATTAATATTTAATATTATAATTTTCATTAAAAGAGTCATATTAATTTTCAAATTATTTTTTTCAGAAGGGTCATGAAATAATTTATTTGTTGCTAATACTGACAGCTTTACCAATTCTCAGGCTTTAATTAAAATACTAAGTGATGCATACAAGCCTTAAAAACATACAGAAACACACATGCTCATTGTACTACAATCTCAGAGTCTCAGAAACCTCTGTTAAATTCTGTATGTTTCACTAATTATCTTGTGAGCTCCCAGAATTTAATAATTTCTGTAAAATACGAACATCTGTCTGTGTATCTGTACAGCACAGAAAGAGGTTATTGTCTTAGCGATATTCCTCATCACCCATACACAATTTCCAATACCCACAACTTACAGGAGGAGAGGTCTATTTTGGCTCATGTCTTCTTGTAGAGGTTTCAGTCCATAGCTCTTGCTTCAGGTTTTCCTCAGGATAGAATCACATAAATCCAGACATAAACAACTCACTTCAGCACTTAAACATCTTCTTGCCAGAGATGATCCCCTTCATAATAGAACATAAACCTTACAACAAGCCAGAGCTTATAAACTTGTTGAACTCCCATTAACACCTGGAATCCTTGTGAACAAAATATATATTCCTTAATTCCTCTTAGCCAATCTCAGGTGTAGTCAAGGAACTCAGGTGCCTGAAAAATCAACCAAACTTGGAACAAACTAACCTGAAAAATTACTGTTTTACTATAGATTTCAGGCACCAAAGAGTAAGTTACAGATTCTTTCTGATAAGGCTGTTATAGAGTTGTGGTCATGGCTTTAAAATTGTTTATTCTAGGGAGTCAGGGATTATACTGGTATGTTTTCAAATTCAAAATAAAATAATTATAATTGATCATCTTTGAGATTTGCCTTTCCATTTCCTACCTAGATAACCTTTGTAATTATTAAACAATAATTGAAGGACCTTTCATAGGAGCTAGGATTAGCTGCCCTCTAGAATTAAATGTGACTACAAACATGAAAACAACTTCTATTTAAGATCATTTCCCAAATCATTCAGAAGATGGCCCCTAGTGTTTAATATGACATTTAAAAAGAAACTTGGGCTGGAAGTCAAAATCTAAATTTTCAAAATGGAGAATAAAGATGGAAATAAAAGCCATGATTATAGAAGCAAATTGAGTGTGACATAGGAATGAATTAGTGTCTCTGGGGAAATTATGATTGGCAATGATAATTACTAGAGAATTTCAACTTATTTTCCTTTCCTGGGTTTTGGGAAACTAGGTTTAACCTTTATGTTATGAACTGTAAGTTACAGAACTTTTCTCTTCCACATTCGTGTAATATTAAATGAGTTTGACCTTGTGTCAGACCCAGGGAGATATTTGTAAAAGGACCATTCCACTTTGCATTCATAGTACCAAGAAGTTTGAAGAAGTGAATATAAAGAAAAATCTGAAAATTATGTGTCACTATTTCCTTTATTCACATATTCCCAGAAATTTAGCATTAGAAAATATGTCACATTCAACTCTTCCATAATGGAAATACTCTAGTAAGATTGAGTGGTTTTATTGTCCATTATTGTTGTTGCTTTATAGGCATAAATAAAACAATGCAAATAAAATAATGTTTACATTGTCTGTGTTTCTTTATATGACCAAAAACATTAGCTCTGAAATGGCCACTAGTTAACTTTTTGAGCTTAAGGAGGTAACTTTACCTCGTTAGATTAGATTGAAGCTTCCTTCTCTGTAAAATGAGAGTTTGGATTAAATAAACTTTAGTGTCTTTTGTGGCTATGACATGGTGTGGAGTGGCTTGCCCCGACTCCTGGTGTATGTTTGATGGTCAGTGGTGAGGGCTGTTATAAAAATGTAGGACAGAGTGCTTATGCACTGTTATCCTACGAGGGTAACAAAAGCTTTACTGAGTGGTGAACATCTTAGGTATGGTGAATACTTTATAGCACCTTACTCAAATTAACTCATTTAATTCACAGATTCAATTAATCTTGATGTCTCCATTTTATAGACAAGAATCCTATAGCACGGAGAAGTTGAAGAACTCAATCATCTCAATTATCCACCTAATAACTAGCAGAGACAAGATTTGGGTCCCAGGTGTTGGGTTCCAGAGTACTCATGTGCTTAACCACTGTGTAGTGTCACCTCTCTGAACTAGTGTGGGTAGAACAAGTTTACATCTCACCATTAAAGCTGCATGGTGAATGTGCTGAGGCTGAGGGTGAGACTGGCCACAACACTGAGGTGAGGGTCAGAAAAATTATTGAGAAGGTAAGCCAGGATTACAGATTCCATCTGGAGAAGGTGAAATGCAAAGTCAGTTGCAAAAAACAAATGCAAAATTTATTCTTAAGTGTTTTATTATTTGGAATTTTATTAATTTCTTTTTGAGAGAGTTCATGGTTAGTGCGTGAACATGCAATTGATTTTTATATGTTGATTTCATATCCTGCAACTTTCCTAAATTTATTTGTTGGTTTTAACAAGTTTTTGTTAGAGTCCTTCAGGATTTCTATGTATAAGAACATGTTGGCTGCAAACAGAGATAATTTTATTTCATTATTTCCTATTCAGATGCCATTTATTTCTTTCTTTTGCCTAATTGTTGTGGCTAGGACTTCCAGTTCCATGTTAAATAGAAATGGCAAGCATGGGCACTTGTCTTGTTCCTGACCTTAGTGCAAAAGCTTTCAACTTTTTTGAGAATAATATCACCTGTGGGCTTCTCCCATATGATTTTTATTCAGGGGTATGTATTCTTCTACACCTAAATTATTGAGAGTTTTTAATCATGAAAATATTATATTTTGATAAATAATTTTCCTCCATTCATTTAAATGACCATGTGATTTTTTATCCTTCATTTTGTCAATCTAGTGTATCCATTTGTTGATTTGTATATATTGAGCCACTCTTGTATCTGTGGGATAAATTCCACTTGATCATGGTCAATGACCCTTTTAATGTGCTGCTGAATTCAGTGTGCTGGTATTTTACTAAGGATTTTGCATCTATGTTTATCAAGGATATTGGCCTGTAATTTCCTTCTTTTCAAAGTCCTGGTTATGGTATCAAGGTGATAGTAGCCTCATAAAATGAGTTTGAAATATTCTTTTTTCTTCAGTGTTTTGGGAAAAATTAAAGAGGATTGATATTAGAGGTTTAAATGTTTGGTAGATTAATTCCTTTCTTATGGATTTCTTTTAACCCTGGAAAAACATTTAAAAGAACACTAAAACAATTGGTTCTCAGCAAGAACTGAATTCTTTTCTTTTTACAGTTGCCAGAGCCTGGACACAATAGGCAATAGGATGTGGGTACTTGCTTAGTAGGTGGAAATTAGGTGACTTTAAAAATTTTAAAAGTTAGGCAGCTTCCTCTGACAGTGTCACAGTTGGATGTTAGAGAGGATGTAACTTCTTCACAAAGAGAATATTGTACTATTCAGGTTAGTATAGGTTCAGGACTTGGCAGATCATTCTTCCCCCAGC
Organism: Heterocephalus glaber; assembly: GCF_000247695.1. Next base: position 7,341,319 of record NW_004624813.1, on the reverse strand, counting down.
TAGCTACACAACATTAGGTAAGTCACTTAGCCTCTCAAGGGCCTCGGCTTCTTCTTCTGTAAAATGTGTAATAATATATATCCTCCTGGATAAACAAGGCCAAATTATTAGTTCAATACCTGGTACAGAGTAAAGGACTCAATAAAAATAATAATGCTAAAATATACATATATATATTCACAAATACATCATGAAAATGTACAAAGCTTTGAGAAAAAGTAGAAATGGATTGCTGAATCCTCTAGTTCTTAAAGTATAGTCAGGAAAGTTCTCCAAGACACAAAATAAATTGTAAAAATCAGTTAATCCAGCAAATCCAGCCTCTTGGGCCAAACAGTGCTATAGAGAACATTCCAAAGCCACAGTAATGATTCTTGTTATGAAAATTTACTGAAGGGCATGTCTTCCCCAGTGAACAGTCACCTTTGCAGTGTAAAGGTCTTTCTTATAGGGTGATTTAATTCCTTTCTGGCTTATAAACTAATTAACAGATCTTTGTCATAGGAAAAAGCATGAGGAAAGAGAGAGGGAAATAATAAAAATATTCTGAGCCCTTCAAGTTAAATATTATCACATACAGTTTGAAATGTATTGATCAAGTTAAATATCAACTTATTAAATAAGTATTATTAAATTAATTGTTAATTGGATTAAATATTTATCAAAATGATTCTCAAATTAATTTCACTAAAAACAATAGGAAGGCAGCCTGGTGTACTTATATTACCAAGTGTCAGTTTCATACTTGGGAATGCAAAGTTTATTCCTGGCTTCATTTTCATGAGCCTGTGGGGTACTTCAAGGATATTCTTAACCTAGCTGTGAGATTCCAGACAAGTCACTTACTCTGGTCCTTGGTTCCTACCTCAGAATTGGCAGGTTAGGGATCCGTAAAGTTCTAACTTTCTCTGATTCTATGTTGTAACAGGAAAATCTACATTACAGAATTCCAAGGGAGAAGTTTTCCCTGAAGTTTTCCAACCCAACAGACCAATTATAGCAGAATGAACACTGAGGAAACTGCCAGCTCTGAGCCCCACCTGCCAGTGTTTTTTGTATCTTGGCTGGCTCATTGCGAAGCAAAGGTTCTGGGCCAAATTCCTTTCCAAGGCTCCTATAAATCTTTATGTCTTAGTCATTTTCCTGTTGCTAGAACAAAATACCCTTTGCCCAAACTTAAAGGAGGAAAGGTTTATTTTGGCTCACAGTTTCAGCCCATGGCTGGATGGCTCCAAGGCAGAAACAGCATGGCAGAGGGGCCTGGCCGAGGAAAAAGTGCTCAAGCCATGGCAGCCCAGAAAGCATGGAGAGAAAGGAGAAGTGGGAGAAAAATATGCCTTTCTATATCATACCCCAAGTGACTCCCCTCCAACTAGGCCCTATCCCCTACCAGCACATTTAGCTTCTGGACTTATTAATGGATGACTCTTCCGATGATGAATATAATGCCCCATGATCCAATCACCTCCAAACGTCCCACCTCTGAACACATGAGCCTTCTAGGGGACGATCTAGATCTAAAACATAACACTTTGCATTCCACATGGATAGCCCAAAGCTCTTGCCTTGGAAAAGTTGTAGTTCGGTTCTATTTGGAACTGCCAAATTAGAATAAAAATGAATATTAAGAACTAGCATCTGTGACTCTTTTCCTAATAAATGCATAACTGCATTTAAAGTTTGTGACACATTTAGGCTGAGTGCTAAGCCACCAGACCATCTGGCTCTAGGACAGTTATGCAAAGAGCTGCTCTCCACCTGGGCATGGAGAGGATTTATATTAATGTCCTGCTGAGGCACATGCAGAAATGGAGACTGTAGTTGGTCCAAGGTCAAAAGCTAAAAAGACTTGAGAAACACTTGGCTTGTGAGAACAACAGAATAAAATTTGTCTGTGATGAAAATTATGTCTGTGAAGCAGCATGCATGATGTGAAGAAAAACTAAATGGCTAAAGAAGGAAGGTGCATGAAGTAGACTTCAATGAAGAAAGCCTTAGCTTGGGCTGAAAGGCATAACTGAAGCTTATGAAGGTTTACTTGGCCTTTTACTTATGAATCCTTTCTCCATCAGATTTGCCAGAAAGAGCTGATTGAAAATGTTCCTGACACCTCACTTGATCATCTTAACACTCACTATTGCTTGATTCCATTTTTGCCAGTTGATCTTTTCAAAATGTCTGCCTTGAAAATTAGCCCTTGATATATGTTTTCATCATCGATTTGTGCCTCAGAGATAACTCTCACCTTTATGTTTGCTTATATTTCCTTAATTAAATATAGATTTTGATGGCTCCCAAGTGTCTGGAATAAATTTCATAAAAACAAGATGCCCAGCTCCTGTGCCAGGCTATAAGGAAAGCTATTCTGCATTTCTTCTGCATTTCTGGTCAGTGGACAATCACTTTGACGGTAGGCTACAGCTACACACTCAGTACATGCACTGGAAATTCCCCTTCCCCAGGGCTGTCTACTTGCTCACTGGTTCCTTTAACAGGGAATACAGTGGATTTGGCAAGAAGAAATAACATTCAAATTCAAGAATCACTGGGAGAAGTGACGTGTTCACTAGAATTCAAAAGTTCAAAGGACTAGAGAATTAAACCCTTCTTCTATACGTCATAAAAAAGAGACTAACCTTTCTTGTTTATTTGTGCATTGTCCTGTAAAAACTTGACTTTCTCAGAATACTAGCTAGGTTATCAGATGTGTATTGAACGTCTGGATTTCATTTCCTGATGAGGTGACCTGCTGGGGACAGAGGTTCCAGTCAATTTCTTGGCTGGAGCTCAGCCCACGTGTGGCACAACAGAACAAGAAATGAAACAGTTACTAACTTATATCACTTGCTCTTTGTCAACCATTGTTTTAGCCTTCCTCATACATGTACTCATTTACTTTTTATAACACTTCTGCAAGGAAGTCATGAGGGAATATCTCCTATTTTAAAATGAAGAAAATGAGCTCTTTTAGTCTGGGTCCTCCACAAAGTCCAAACCTGGTTGGAGTTAAAACTTTAGTGATCTTATTGGAGGAGAAGCCTGGGTGAAAGGGAGTAGAAAGGGAGCTGGAAGGTGGGGAGAATGAGACCAGACCATCAGTCAGGACTGAGCCATGTGAAGGAGAGAGAAGAATCACAGAATCCTGTGGAGTCTAAGGAATGTTCCAGGTCATCAGGGAGTCATTGAGCCAAGGTGGCTGACCATGGTGTCCCTTGTCTCCCGGGCATGTGTCTGCTTTCATATTACTGTGATGATTTCAGCAGGACTCTGTGTCCATCATCTTCCCTGAGGTAGGCGGTCTCTGGCTCAATCAACAGATTCCAGCCACTGTTTGCTCCCAAACTCACAGCTAGTTAGTGACAAAGGAGTAAAACCTGTTGCTTCCAGCCCTGTCCCCAGACATCCAGACATGTGTGACCAGAAGCCTAGAGGTGCCAAACACTGAGCATGTTCTCCCAGCCTGCAAAGGCCAGTGATGGAAGTTCAGCACCTCAGGGAGCAGGAGAAGGCCCCTGTCAGGCAGCTCATTGGTACCTAGCACATTGCTCTCCTACTGCTTTAATAATTTGTTATAAAACAAACAAAGTCACTAGGGGAATTGCTGCCAGTGGATAATGGCCTCCTGCTTTGCAATTAAATGCTGACATTCAGCTTTGCCTCACCAGCCACAGTATATTGCTGCTTCCTACCCCAATGTTCTCACCCACCAGCGTTTTCTCCTAATGAAATTTATTAGTCTATATAGCAGACCTTGACATTTGCTCTCTTTTCAGCCTGGTGGTGAAGGTTTAAAGATCAGCATTTCTAAGCTACCTGTTCTCTCCAGCTTGGCATTAGTATGGCTTACAAAGAAACACAAGTAGGTTTAAATAAAACACAAAAACTCCAAACAAATTTTTATATTGGCAAGAAATAATCAGTTGTTGATGGGATTCAGTTGCAAGACAGACTCATCAAGTGGAAAAGGAAATAGAGACTTGTGAAAGTCCTTTGAATGCCATACTCAGATTATCTCCTACCAACCACTTGCCAGAAGGTTCATAAACCTTGCCTTTGATATCTTGCCTGTGGGTTCCTGTGGGGTCTCCCAATTCAGACTTAAATTACCTTGTGGCTTTGAGATCATGTTTCAGCTCTTTTATCAGAAAACACTATTTCAGGTAGCACCTGCATTGCAATGGTAAGCTCAGAATCATTCAAATTCTAGTGATCCATGGGAATGGCTACTTCCTTAGCAACCCAGGGGCTTAAAGCTGTGCACTGCCCACAAGCCATTCCCCTGGGATGAAAGGATGGTGAAGACCACTTCTCATATATATGCATTGTTTGAAATGTCTGCGCAAGAAGTAGGAGGCTGAGCTTTGAAGACCTCAATCCCTTCCTCTGTAAACTGAGGGCAATAGACTAAATGATACTGTGGAGATTTTTCAGATCTGAGACACTAATTTCATGATAACCAGGAGGTCTCAAGGACAGGTGTCTCAGACTCATCATTCTCCCTGACTTCACCACATTCTTGGCTCTAGTAACAAACCACTTTGAGCATTCAGCTCCTTGTCCTCCCCTGGCTTGTGGTCTAGCACCTGGTATCTGCTCTCACCAGCCCACAGCGGCCTTCCTTGTATTTTTTGCCTTCTCTATTCTTTTTCTCCTTCACCCTGTCCTGTCCCTTCTTTTTCCCTCTTCTCCTCCTCCTGTTTACCTGCTTCCCTCTGACATTACTTTATTTCCCTTTGAACCAAACTTATCCCTAGTTTACCCTAGAGACCCACATTCCCCTTGATTTATACTTTCTATGGCAGGGGAAATCAACAAATGTGTCATACAAATTTTAAAAGACATGGAAATACCTTTCCTCAGCACAGAAGGAAAAGCACATCTGTCGCAGAGGTGAGAGAATGAGGAACAATCATTTATTGGGCAGTAAGCATATATACACCCCAAAACATATAAGGTGTTTCACTTTTCAATAAATTAATGTATTGTCCTTTTAAATTTCAAAACTAATTTATACCTCTTATGCAAACACAACCAGGTGTATAAAATAGTCAACTGAATTCTTATTTTCTTTCTCATGACCTTGTATGATCAATGACTTCACTGGTTTTGATGTTTATTGATCCAATAAATATTTACAGACTGTTCACTGTTTTCAAGGCTTTGTTCTAGATGCAGCAATGAACAAAACAGTGAACATACTCACTTTCTGAAGATAATGTTCCGCGCAGCAGGTGAGCAGAAAATTAAATGCCCTGAAAAATAATTATATAATATATAAATACATTGAATCATCATAAAGTACCTCATAAATATGTAAAATTATTATGTTTCAACTAAAATTTTTAAACAAGTAAAATAAATATTATATCAAAGGTAAGAGCTATGGAAAAAATAGAGCAGGGAAGGAAAGGGAAGGGACTGAGACAGAGGTGTGTAGTGCCACAGAGGGGCATGGTGTTGAAAGGGTGCACTTGCAGTTGAACTGAGTGAATCTCTCCCTGACTTTCTCTGTGCTCAAACAAATTTTCCCAACATCAATACATGGTTTTAATTCTTTTTGCAAAATTAAACACATTATTTTGCAACTTGATTTTTGCACCAAAAAATGTATCATCAACATCTCCAGGGTCAATCTATATGAACCTAGTTCATGCTTTTGAATGGCAGCACAATCCGCCATTGTTTGACATACCATAATTCACATGTTCCTCATTAATGTAAGTCAGGTTATTTGCCATTTCCCTATTCTTTTTATTCTCTCTGTAAAAACAAGCACCACTGCAAAGTTTTCTGGACTTTATTTGTTCATGCCAAAGTGCTACCTTAAAGATTTTATTTTATTCAGCACAATTTAGCTGAGAGCTGGATTTTATTATTTCCTGATTTTAGAAGCAAAAAAGCAGACATTAAGAATGGCTAAATAGCTACTAAATAGGGAAACAAAGATTCAAACTCAGGACAAGATAGTTTCAAATACTATATTCCTTCTAAAACCATATCAAATCTCAGAATTGACCATAGATTTCAAGGGATGGAGTAGCAGTATTGTCCCAGGAGAACAGGAAGAAGAGGAGCCGTGGAGTTTTGTTCTCATAGATCTAAGTCTTTTCAGTTTAAGAGCCGCCATTTATTTTGAGATTATACCGTTTCTGTGGTTTTGGCAAAATTGACTTCCTTTGATGAAATATTGTGGCAGTAGGTGGTATTTTCTAACACTTTCTAATGAACTTACCTGGAAAAAGAAAACAATTGCAGTTCAGTTCCTCATACATATAAATTGTGGTGTTCCATGGAAACTTATGACACCTGAAGTGGAGAGCATGGCATGAAAATCACTGGTCTAGGCAGCAAAGATCAGCCTCACCACAGTTGTGCCTCTCCCCTGCTATCTCAAGACATTTTTCTAGTTTGTAAAAGCAGTATTATCATACTTCTCAACTCCATATTTTTTTTTATTTTGCTTATAAGTAGGCCAGTATCTATTCAATGAAAATATCTGAAGACAAAAGATTCAGCCCAACCTTATGGATGACACAGATGTTTCCAAGGTTGGAAAAATCTAAACTAAGTAGCATTTGCAGTCAAAGACTAACTAACCCATGTTATGTAATAATAATGTCAAAAACATTTATTGAACATGTATCATATTCTCAAGTATATATCCTGCAAAGTACATTTAGAAAACTGGTTTTGCTTAATTGCTATTTGACCAACCTAAGTTTTTACAAATTGTTATATATTTGCATTTCACTTTTAATGTTACAGAAAACATTGACTTTGACAGTACCTCTAAATTGGAGGAAACTATTGTTCACTAATTCTATAAATTAGAACCAAATACACATGTGTGCAGACATATTCATATGTAAAGCTAGAATCTTTGGAATTGAGGTATGAAACAAGGAATGAAAGAAAGTAGAAGAAAAATATTTTGAGGAAATAGTCTAACATTATATAAAATAATGCACTGCTAAAGAAAGAAATTTATAATAATCAGTACTTAATCATCTAATCTCCTAGTAGCAGAACAGTTAGACCCCATATAAATACAGCATCAGTTTTATCAGTTTTATCTGAGAGTCCAGTCCCATTAGGAAACCATTCTGGTTCTCTTGCTTCATGTTTACTTGCTTTTCCCTAGATAGAAATTTTGGACAAAACCCTTCACATTTTCCATTTGACCTTATCAAACTAATGAATTTCTCTAATCAGGAGCTGAAGAATTTGTTAAAATCTAAAAGATGAAAGTCTTACTAAGAAGGAACTGGTGATCCAGTGTCAATGCCTCTCAAACACACATGCAATTTCCCCAGAGTAAAAAAGAGCCAGAATTCATGCTCATTTGTAATTACATCAGAGTAACTATCTAAACAAAGAATGTCTGCAAAAATTCTATAATCTGCTGTGTTGGGTGGAGTTAGCAATGTGTGCTGACTCTGCCACTGCCAGACCCAGGCTCATTAAAGACAGAATGAAAATGCCAACTAAAGCAAGAAAGAAGGAATTAATGTTGAAGGCAATTTTTAGAGGCCCCAGATGTCATCATCAATGTAAAATGAACACTCTTGTCTCAGAGACACATTGATGGTTGAATTTAGCCCATGTATTGTGCATAAATCATCTCTGAAACACAAGAGTCCACATTTAGCATTGTGTGAATATTTGATAACTAGAGAAGTAAACCTAAAGGGATACAATTGCTTTGATCTTGTGATATTTATTTTGAAAAATGAAATAATTGTGTATCTGTAAGACTTTCTAGGTTTTCCTGTTTACACTAAGACTTTGCCATACACCTTGCTTGGAAAATGAGAAACAAAGTTGTTTTACATACATTTTTAGGGGTTGAGTTTTGTGTGCTGACACAATACTTCTTTTCCCTTTACAAATTTGTAACTGTGGAAGTGTTTGTTGCTCCAAAACTAACGTGGTCACTACTTAAGGGCCAAGATTTAAGGGAATAGATAAGATATGAAGAAGATTTGATTTTGTGTGCTCAGGTAGAAATGCTATTACTCTGAAGAAAAACCTATGTCTTCATGATGAATAGCATAAGATAAAGTTTGGGTCATATATTTCCCAATTACCTTAGAAATCCCAATTAATCTTAAGAAAATCAATATTTCAGAAGTTTATAGAAATTTTCAACCTGTTTCAAGAAAACATTCATAACCAGGAGATCTCATCTTTCCTTGGTCCTATAAAAGATCTTTTGATGTTTGCATAAGGAGTTACACATGGAAGGTTCTCCATTTATCCTCAAGTGCAGTGGATTTCTCTACTTCCACTGCAAATAAATTGTTATATTGGCTTATTTCTTCTCATTACTTAGTTACAGGGAGGTCAAAAACTTCTAATTAAAAGTACTGGATGCCTTTGCAATTTCTCTAGGTAGTTTTAATAGCTTACTAGTAGGTATTTTTACATGCTCTTGATCTTTGGTCAGTCACAGTTCACACAGAACTAGATAAACTCCACCCAGCTTCACAGTGGGAAAATTGCACAATGTAACTACCTGTATTTCAGCATGTTAAAAATACCCTAAATCTGTAGTTCTGTGATATTGGTGTGCATCAAAATCACTATGGAAATTAATAAGACTGTGAATGTCAAGGGCCTATAAGTGCTTATTTAGTGCTAATATTTTTCAAGCTTCCTCAGGGATTCTATTACACTAGGAAAAATTAAGAAGTATTATTCTGAATGTTACGTGATGTTTCACGTTGCGATTTTCTTACCAAAAAATAAAGAGAATTTGTTTAAGTTGTAGTGTTTTTTTCTTCACAATCTGAGGTTTATTTCAGGATACATTGTTGCTTTTAAGAACAAAACTCTTCTTTACTCCCAAAATCTTAATTAAAAAGATATATATACATTATATCTTCAGTGTTTCCTTTTGTCTTTCCCTAGTTCATTGACTAGGTATTATGTATTTTGCAAAAGATGCTTTTTGATCTTTCTTACTCATCACATGTTAATTTAAAAATAGGAATAACAGAAGATAAACAAAACAAATATACACCCACATCAAATTTTACAACATTTAATTAAAATAAAAATCAAAGGGAAGGAAAATAAATTTAATTTCCATTTCCAATACTTTGTTCTTCCCCAAATAGGAACAGTGAAATTGCAAGTAAAAGGAAGATTTGCATGGGTCAGCCTGTAGAGCAATGATGGTTTGGTCCAGTGGCTCAGAATTCCAAGCCATAGAAAAAGCCTGGCTCTGCTTTCACTTCAAGTAAAGATCTCTTTTACTTGCTAGTTCAAAGCTGGCTCACAAAGAAAGCTATTTGTGCTAACACCCTGATCTTTGTACATTTGCACTTACACGTCTCTAGAAGTGGACACCATTACAGAACTTACTAAAACCTAAGTGTGTAACACAAGCCTCACAAGTACTTATTCTATTTAATTAATTAAGTCACCTCTGAGTTCACAGGTAAGTAAATTCAGACATTGAGAACATACCATGGTATTGGTAGCTTGAGATTGGTGATAAGCAAAATTTCCAACTGTGTTCTGGATTGTATATATAACTTATCCTGCAATAAGAATTAGTTTCCTTTCATTGAACAAACTGGTTCTGGTGGCAACTGCCATTTCTTACTCCTCAGGTTTGGTTGTTGAATATAGATACAAATCCATAAATTCAAAAACTGTATCTCATGGGAATATACAAGAACTCTGAAAACTGCATACAACTGAACTAGAAAGGAAGATAATAAATTCTTCTTTTTTTCAGCAGCCTCATAGTGCATACAATAGAATGAAGATTTTATATGTAAATTGATGACCTTGATGCTTTCAAGCCAAATCTGTGACTTGCTATCATCAGTGATTATGCCCTCTTCTTCTTCATTAGTAAAAAGCAGAATCTGAGCAAGGAGTTACCTTTTCACCTGTTATTATGGAAAGCTTTTATTCTGAGCAACTCTATGTGTTTTAAGCTCTTTATTTCATCCATTAGACTATTGATAGTTTGCGTGTTTGGTTACTGTAGTAAAACATATACAATATAAAATTTAGTATTTGAATCATTTTAAGTGTATTTTTAGGTATAATTAAGTACTTTAACATTGTTGGATAACCATCATATCTTTCCAAAATAAAACTCTTTACTTTTTAAATAATAACTTCTATCATTCCCTCCCTTCAACTCCTATAATTTGACCACTCTAGCTACTATATATAAGTAGAATTATGTAATATTTGTTCCTTCTTGCCTGACTTCTTTAATTAGGCCAGTTTTTTAAAGGTTCATCCATGCTGAGCATTTGTGAGAATTGCTTTCCTTTTTAAAGTTGAAAATGTTTATATTTTGGATATTGTAAATAATGTTCCTATGAACATGGGCACATGAACATCTACTCAAATCCATACTTCAATCATCTTGGGTGATATACCCAGGAGTGGGATTTCTGGATCTTATAATATTCTGTTCAATATCTAGAGGGACTGCTATAATATTTTCCAATAAACCTGCACCATATTATATTTCTCCACAGAAGCCCAAAGTGTTGTATTTTCTTCATGTCCCCCCAGGCTGTTGTTATTTTCTCATTTAATAACAGCAATCTTAATAAGTATGAATTGGTATTCATGACAGTCTCAGTTTGCATTTCTCTAATTATTAATGGTGTTGAATATCTTTACATGTTCATTTTGGTTATCTATATGTCTGCTTTGGATAAATATTTATTTAGGTTTTTTGCTTGTTTTTTAATTGTTGTTAAGTTGTCGTTGAGTTGTAGTTCTTTATATATTCTTAATGGTAATTCCTGGTCAGATATATGATTTCCAAATATTTTCTTCCACTCCATGGATTGTCTTTATACTCTTTGATTTCACCAAGAACAATCATCTCAATTTTGATGAAGTCCAATTTACTTATTCTTTGGTTGGCAATGCCTTTGGTGTTGTAGTGAGCAGACCATTGCCAAATCCATCATCATGAAACTTCCGCTGTTTTCTCCTAAGAGTTTTATAGTTTAGCTGTTATATGTAGGTATTCAATCCATATTGAGTTAATTTTTATATAAGTTAGGGATATAATTTTATTCTTTTGGGGAGATATATATATAGATATATATATATATAGTTTCCTCACCATGACTTATTGAAAAGATTTTCCTTTCTCCATAGAATGGTCTTAGCAAACCTGTTAATAATCACTTTACCATATACAAATATGTCAGGTTTTATTTTATGGCTGTCTATCCTATTCCATTGAGTTAAATGTCTATTTTTTTATTTCATTATAGGGGACTTTTGATTTGGTGTCTTTAGAGTAAGTTTTAAAAAATCAGGAAATCTGAGACCTTCAACTTTGTCCTTTTTTTTTTTTTTTGAGGATTGTTTTGGCTATTCAAAGTTCATGGTTTAGATGTAAAATGTCTCCCAAACATATCATGTGTTCTGAAATGTTGCTTTTGGAAGGTAATTGGATCATGAAGTGGTATACACATCAGTGAACCAATCCTCTGATGAGTTCATAGCAGAATATGCTGTTAAGAGGGGGAGGCTACTCAGAAGTGACTGGTCACTGGGGGGCATTATTTGAAAGAGTGTATTCTTTGTCCCTGGTTCCTCTCTTCTTACTCTGCCTCTTGGCTGCCATTGAGTTAGAAGCTTTCCTCTGCCATGCTCTTCTACCATGCTATTTCTGTCTTGGAGCCAGCTATCCATGGAGTGAACCCTCTGAAATTATAAACCAAAATAAACCTCTCCCCTTTTAATTTGTAGGGATTGGGAATTTTGTCCCAGGAACAGGAAAGTGACTAATATACATAGTCTCTTAAGATGCTATATGAATTTCACAATGGGTTTTTCTATTTGAAAAAAATATATTATTGGGATTTTAATAAGTATTACATTAAATCTATCTTTCCATATATTTGTGACTTTGTTTCCATGCAGCTATAATGGATGATTCACTAGCCATTGGAAAGGAGTTCACTCATATTGAAGAGAACAGACTCTGCTACACTATATAAAAGTTCAGTATACACAGAAAAATGGATGAAAGAATGATGAAGTGACCACTACACTAGTATGTTAAAGGATGCAGAATCACATATCTTTCCAACACATCTCACAAATGTTTTTAAGCGTACTATTTTATCATTGTCCTTCACTTAGAAATATAATATAACTGATATAGTTCAATTTTAGTTTGTGGATAAAAATGAAGGTGTTCATTTTGGGGTCATGGGTCTTTTCATATGAAAACTACAGAAACTTTACTCTGCTCACAGTTCAGTTCAGCAAATATCCCTAAAGGTATAGTATCACATCCTTGAAGATTTGCAAAAAAGAATGTAGACAACTCTTTCCCTTTAAGAGCTTACAGTCTACACTTGGAAGGAGGGAAATGAGATAAACATTTTTTTTGGATTTGAACAATAAAAGCTTCAACAATGATGAATTGAGACAACATAATGAAATCCACAAGTCAATTCTCTTTATTCACCTTTATTTTACCCCTAGAGCTTTATTGACTGTACCTCTTCTAAATTTAATTTCAAAAGCTAAAATCTGTAGTTTTTTTAAGTTTTTACTCAAAATTTCAATAAAAGGCCATCTTTGATTTTGATGCAGTTTTTTTTTTTTTTTTTCTGAAAACAGATATTCTGGTAACCTTGGGCTTTGTACTAGCCATTTTGTTGTTACCAGCCTAACAAGAAATGAGAATACATTGTGGAAAAGTAAATAATATTCTGAAATTTATGCTTGCTTTTAGGTGTCTTTTATGTACTTTTGTTTTAATATTCATATAACCAAAATTATTAAGATTTTTAAAACACAGTGCTACTTTTAGAAAATATTTATAGCATTTCAAATAGTTTTCTGTTGATTAATACAAAGGCCATTAGTTGAGTTGTAGGTGAAAATATTGCCAACTATTGCATGTTTGTTGCAAGATGACCACAGTACATGAATATCTTACCACTGTCTATAATTTGGCATGAAAAACTGAGGAAAATCAATTATGTTTTATAGTTCATGATATTTTAAAAGCACTTTTGCTGCATGAGATTTCAAATGCCATATAAAACTAAAGCATATGTCCTTCTAAAATCCTAGCAATCTGTCATTTAATTGACTTGTTTGTGATTTTTAAAGCAAATAGCAAAAATTATTAAAATAATTTGAGAGTTCTACATAGTCCTATATAACACTCCTTTCTAACATTTAAGGGAGATGACTTTATAAACATTTCAGGACATACTATAGCATATAACTTCATTTTTTCTTGCTTGTGTAATTAAAGTTTAGAGCTAGTGCACAACTTAATTATGTGCCTTTTTTCCTCTGGAACATTAAATTAGGTGACTAAATTCTTTAGCATGGTGGACATTTGGTCTATAAAAGTATATTTAGAGGGCTTGGGATTTAGCTCAGTGGTTCTGCCACCTGCCTGGCAAGCTCAAGGTCCCGAGTTCGATCCCTAGTACCAAAAAAAAGTATATTTAGAAATCAAATTCTCATGAAACTGTACTCAAACTGATAAGTATGGATACAAAGCTGGCTTGATGTCTAAGTTACCCTCAGATCTCCCATGCTCAAAATCATGAAAGAGCCTTCAGAAACAGGCCTAATGAGAAACATGCTTAAACACCCAAACCATCAGGAAAGGGAAACAGAGCCATGTAGTAGTGAACACACAAATTCTCTAAATCAGACAACTGCAAGAAGCATGAGGATAGGGCTGATACCTTATTAGTTTTACAAAATGTTGAAATTTAATATAGTGCCTTGAGCTCAGAAGATATTAAAATTATGTTAGGAAAGAGTTTTTTTCCTATCATTTAACAAAATTCAACCCATATGTAATATATAGTATATAAGTACATATAATGTATTTAAGAGTGTCCTAAGATGAGAATAACAATAAAGGCTGCCATCAGGCTCTCATTTGGTGCAAGAGATAACCACATAAATGAATTAAATATAGTGTATGTGCTCTGAAAGAGAGGGAATTAGAAAGTTCTGTAGGTATCCAGCTAATGTAGACATGGATTTTATCACCTTCACCACTGTCATCACAACCCATGCTCTATCTTTTAAAATAAAAATTTCCTGAAGCATTATAAAATTAAAATGTGACTTTTTCGCTTTTCCAATATTTATTATATGAATGTCTTGATGCATATTCAAATACAGCTGCGTATGTAATACTTTGTATGGTGCTGAACACTTTCTCATGCACTTCTTAACTCATTAATGCCATTTATAGATTGTGTGGTTATGACAACTGTTAGCAAATTAGGCAATAAGGGCACCAACTACTCTAATCTGATGATGGCAAATGTCTTACACTCTAAGCAACACACTGTTTCACAGCATACTCTGAAAAATTATTACTATCCTTCATTGTAGGTTTTATGAGAGCAATACATGAAATGCTCACCAATCACCTCATATTTCTAGCAAATGAAAATTTGAAAATACAAGTAATTGCCCCTACACAAGTGTGATTCTACTTTGACTCAATTTTCAGACTTTTTCTTTTATTTTTTCTTTCTATTTGACCTTCTACCTCCCCAAAGCAACCTGCTGCTATAAAGTAGTAGGATTTGATTAGGAATCTTTTCAGAATCTGTCATTATCAGTCAGGGTTAGCTTGGAAGCTTTTACAATGAAGTGGAAAAAAAAACATGTCCCAACCCTCTCCCTGTCACCCTCTGTTATCTTGATCCTAACAACTGTAGAAAAATGACATTTCTCAAGTGACATTTCAGGGGAGAGAAAATATGAGACTACAGGCATATTAAGAGTCACATGAGCAGATTTGAAGCACCATGAGTGGGTGGTAAGGTAGTTAGCATTTATCAAACAGCAAATTGATGCTATGAAGTATGGGCAGGCATGTATATAGAATACATCATTAGAGTCTTGTGACGTTTGAATTTTTGACTATATTTTGATAGAAATCAAAAATTAAATCTTAGAAAAATCACAGAGTAATTAAATGCCAGGACAAGATTCAAGTCCAATGGAATCATTAAATGAATAGCAAGTTCAAAACTGAAGGTCACATGATATGGCAGCATTAGAAGTCTGGCTGTAACTCTCGGAGAATAGAGTTGAATCCAAGTAGGTAGAAGGAGAGGAAGGAAGGCATATAACTGCCATGACCTACTATATAGCTCTCTGAATATTTTTAAAATTGGGTTTGTGAGGATGGTAAGTTAAGGGAGTCAAGGATAGAGATAAAAATTAAGGATAATGGTTCAATATCCTAATGGGTTGTGAATGGGGGGAATGCCCTTATACAAAGTAGACTTAAGAAGGTGTTCATTAGTGTGGAAAACAGCTGTCATTAATTGAGGACAACTGTGAAAGCCCTATGGATATTAACATCCCAGTGAGTAACCAAAGTGGATATTCCAAATAGGTAAGGAATGGTCATGAACACTGAGATCTTACAGAAATTGTGACCTGCACACATGAGATTGGGGGAAAAGGTTGTTTTCTTTATTAATAATATGAATCATAGACTTGGTAGGGACATCAGGTAAATCATTCAAACCCCAAAGTATTGTGTCCCTATCTGTACAACAGAGTGATTATTTCTGTCATTAATACATCACTGAGAAGGTGATCTTTAAAAAATCAATTGTTCTCCACCATCATTCATTTATTTATCTTATAAGACTTTATAAAGTTAATTATTATATATACAGATTGAAAAACAGATTAATAGGCCAAAGAATATATAAAATATGTAAGAAAATTATAAGAAGCCAAGTATGATTTTAGATACATTCTTCATGCTGATTATAATACCCTTTCCCCCTATGGTATATTAATATATAAGTAAATTTTCAGTGCGGGACTTTGGTTATCAGGTCAATAACAAATTGAAAAACTATTGTAATGATTATTTTTGTATCAGTTTGGCTAGACCACAGTTACCAACAGGACAAACAGTAGTGTACAGGTAACTGTAAAGCTATTTTTTAAATGTGAATGACATTTACAATAAATTGCCTGAATTAAAGAACATTACCTTCTGTAATGTGTATGGAAACATCCAATCAGTTGGAAGCCTTAAAAACATAGACTGAGATTTTCTAAAAAAGGAATTCTTTTTCCAGACTGCCTCAGTTTTCATTCAAGTCTCTATCATCAATATTTCAATTTTTAGCAGCTTGTTTTGAATTTCCCATCAGACTTGCTGGCACACAATATTTTTTTAATACTGGAGATTGAGCCCAAGAACTTGTACATCCTATAGATGCTAGGCAATCATTCTACCACTGAGCTATATCCCCAGCTCAGCAACCACAATCATGTGAACTAATTTCTTAAAGTAAACCTCATGATACACATATAGGTGATAGAGAGATGATAGATAGATAGATAGATATTTCCTATTGATATTATCTTTCATATTTTGAATTATTGCAGAGATATTTTTATCCCAAAGTACGCTAGAACTGTATACACTTTTCCCTGATTTCAATTTTTTTTATTTATGGCATGTATTTCTTTAAATTGCTAAGAATATACTTAGCCCAAAAGAAAAGAAGTAAACAATAATATGCAGATGAAAAGGGAACATCAAATTTATGCAGCATGAATTAATCAAAATTGAAATTCACAAAATCATATTAAGATAGAGAATACTTTATCAATTAGGAAAGGAGAAGATTAAAGATGTAGTCAGGTATTAGAGAGATAATATGCAAATTGTAAATAAATTTTCCTTTCAGCACATAAAATATTCCATAAAGTTTTGAAATAAAAGTAATTTCCATTTTTTATTGAATAATACCTCATATCTAGCTGACAATTTAAATTACTGATGTCTCAAATGCACCAGCAAGCCTTTTCCTCGCTCAAATATTTACATCAACTAGATCAACTTTTCTTTCAGCTTAATTCTTTTTTGATTTGGCATATGAAAGGAAAACATTATTTTATTTGATTTAAACAAACATCGATTCCTTTTTCTGAAATTCTCTAGAATTGAAAGACTAAAATAGGCTTTATTTGTGCTCACATTATTCATTCATTTGCTCACTCACTCATTTAAAACCTTAATATCAGGCCTGTCCTGTATGAATTGAATCTGGAGGATTTTAAATACCGAGGGTAGGACAAAAGCTCTAAGCCCTGATCACGACTCTAAACGTGCCCATTGTAGTTCGAGCAGACAAGACACACATGTAGTCCAGTACCCAAGGGCCACATTTAACTAAATGCCATGAGAAGTAGTATGAGTAAGTGCTATCGTAATTCAGACAAGAGGGAGTAGCCATAAGTGCTATAGTAATTCCAGAAGAAATTAGTGTGTATTTGGCATGCTAAATAGAAAAGTATCCCTGACACCTAGGAGTGGCCCCAGTAGGATCAGTTATTGTTACTGGCTGTCTTGCCATTTATGGTTACACCTTGCTGATCTGCTGAATATAAACAATTTCTTATGACTTTAACATTAGACAAAGCTGCTCTGTAGCTTCGATAGATCAGGACAAAAGAAGACCACTTGATAATCATGTTTGAACAGAGACAAAACATGAACATCATCTAAGCCACAGAATGACAAAACATTCCCCTATTTTGAAGCCACTTTTGCTTCTTCCTGTCTTCCTCCCCCTTTCTTTGCAATTTATTTATTGAAGAACCTGGGTTGTTTGTCCTATAGAGTTTCTCATTCTAGTTTCTCTATTAAGAGTGACAGCTGCTGCTCTGCCAGTTTCAGAGCTAGCTTGGTTCAACTCTGTCATCCTCCTGGATGATATTTATTAAGATATCCAATCATCTGCCAAAATCCTGCACTGAGAAATCTTCACTGAGACAGTCTATAGTATCCCTCATTGCTGGAATAATTAACTCAATTTTTTTAGTTAACAATAATTAATTTAATAATGAAGATAACCCTATAGGTGTGTTTAGGGTGGACTTTGCTGGAGGCAGCTGAAGAGTGGAGGTTAAACTCAAGAAAGGTGAGGAATTTCGAGGATGGATTTGACAGATCTGCAAGGTATGCCATGAAAGTGTGAAAAGAAATGACAAGATATACAATCAACCATTTAGAAAAACTCAGTCACATACTATAGTATTCAACATGTCATGTGAGTCTGTTCTGAGATAATATTAAATCTATTTTTAAATTTTAATATACAGGTAGATATTAATAAAGAAAATATAAAAGCCATTTCTAGGAAAACATAATTTTTCATTACGAAAATAATTAGAGAATAACAATGGTAAATACACTGTGTATCATGATCTTAAAAGAATATATTTCATTTGCTAATCTATCTCTCAGCTCATTTTCTAATAATACTATACTTTTTTCATAAAACATTTTACTTAACAATAAAGTATCTCACCTGGTGTAATTTTGAACAATTTCTTTCTATTTCATATACTTTTTTAAAGCTTATTGTTTACAATGTATTTATTTTTATTTGTACATTTTTGTAATTCATGCAGTTTACAATCATCTTGTAAATGGTTACATGTACATATTACAGCTTGTTTCTTTTTTTCCATACTTGTTGATATTATTTGCCTTAGCTCATATTATGACATATAGTGTTTACAGTAATTGGGGTTGTTAGGTTCCTGTGTATGGCATCTTTATTCTTTTGATTTCCCGTTCCCTTCTTCTTCACTCCTCACCCTTCTTCCCTTGGACCACTTCCCTATTGCAAGAGATTTGTCCCCTTGTCCCTTTCTATCCATCCTATATCATTTTCTTTGTTTGTCCTTTGCCTCACTCCAATGAGAGATACCCTACAGTATTTAAGCTTGTGTGTCTGATTTATTTCACTCAACATTATATTTTTCAGGTGCATCCATTTTTGTACAAATGTCTTAAATTGTCATTCTTTATAGCAGAGTAGTATTCCTTTATATGTAGATACCACATTTTCTTTCTCCAGTGGTCTGTTAATGGGTACACAGGCTGGTTCCAGGATTTAACTATTACAAAGTGTGCTGCTATAAATATCCCAAAAATGTTTGGGACTCAAGTATGGCTATAGTATGATGACTCTACTCCTAAGCTAGAGGCTTCAGACAATGGGTATTCAGGGTAGTATGAGTGCCACAAATAGAATCCCAACATAGACAAGAGTTCTGGGACTGCTGAGAGATAAAGGCAAGAAGTTGTCAGAAGCAAGTGTTTCACCCCATTTGAACTAAAATGGTAATAAAAATACCATATTGGGTGCCTTATAAATAACAAAAATTTATTTCTCGTATTGTGAAGACTGGGAAGTCCAAGATCAATGCACCCCAGAGCCAATGTTTGGCAAAAGCTGTTTTCCTCAGACATAGCTGCTTTTAGCTGTGTCCATGGATGGTAGCAGAAATATACAAGCTCCCATAGGCCTCTTTTATAAGAGAACTCAGTCACATTCATAGGGCTCCACCCTCATGACCCAATTCCTGTGCAGAGGCTCCATCTTTTAACACTAGTTGTGAGGATTAGGTTTCAACATACGCATTTTGGAAAGACATAAAAACATTCAGACCATGGCAGCAATTTAATAATGCTAACTGAACCAGTGGTGAAGAAAACCGGTATTTAGATGCCTAATAGGGCAGGGCACAACTGTAAATAACAGTAAAACCATGAGAATAGAAACATGTAAAAACAAGTTGCCCACATAAATTACAACCTTCAAATTCCCCAAGCTTCTCATCTTTCAATGCAGATCAGCTCTAACTTGTAGTATTGTGAAGATTAAATATATGTGTATACCACTTTCAAGCTATGTTTGTTAAATCATTTATTCACTCATTTTTCTGTTTGACAAATATTTCTTAAGCACCTGTTGCATGTTGGGGCCTGTGCTTGCTTAAGTTAAAAAGACACCACTATGAAACAGGTTCAGTTCTGAGCCACTTCTTCGTTCCAACCACGACTGCACTTCTCACTAAACCCATAACTTGTTGTCACTTTTTCATAACTGTCTTTCCTGTTCTTAATATCAGTTCCTCCCTTCAAAGATTTCCCTCTGATGCACAATCCATAATAGCTCAGTCTTGGAAGTAGCCTATTTGTCATTAACAAATGAATGGATAAAGAAATGTGCTACTTATATACAACAGAGTACTATTCTGCTATCAAGGATAAATTTGAATCATTTGTAAGAAAGTAGACACACACCTTGAAACCATAATGTTAAGTGAAGTAAGTCAGACACACAGCTTAAATATCATATGGTTTCTCTTCTAAGAGAAATCCAAAGTATTAATAAATTAAAGAGCAAAATAAAAGATCAAAAGGAAACAGGGAGATAGATCTTTTGCAAATGAGAAGGAAATAAAAGATGGAGGGAGGGGACGGTGGAAGGGGTTGAAAAACAATTACATGCGCCATGTACACGTACCAGATAGCTGCAATGAAAGTAGTCATTACGTATTGCAAACATGTACTAATTTTTAAAAAGTGATAGACATAAGCCCCAACCTTATAGTAGATGCCCCTACACACAAAACTACAGATTCATTATAATAACCTTTAAAGCTCTCCACAATCTCTATTCATCTTTTTTCTAATTTTATTTCACTACCATCCTACAAAAAAATGGGACTCCAGTGAAATTAATTATGGGTTCCAAACATGTCACAAACTTTCTGGCCTCATATCTCATGCTGTTTTATCTGTTTGGAATGCCCTTCCTAGATCTGAATGTTCAGATTCTATCCATCTACTGAAAAATAGTTTCCAATTTCCCCATTACTCAGTAAGTTCTCCTCTCTGAACTACCGTGCTTCATCCATCTAGCCATATTTGTACATGTATTGACTTCTTTTTTGAACATGAGTTTCTTTCCATTAGGCCTTTTCCAGATGGACCCCAGCCTACCGGGACCCTCCAGCCTCGGGCCTTCCATCTCAGCCCCTCCACTGAGGCTGGGCCCTGCAAACCTCTCCTTTGAACTCCCCCGGCCCACATGCTCCGGCTTCCAGGTTTGCTTCCTCAGGCTGACTTTCAGGCCCAGTGGCAATGTCAACCCCCACAAGTGAGTACACCACCTTAGCCACAGCGAGGCCTATGTCATTCAGATCTGAGTCTCCCCAAACCAGGACATGGAAGCAAAGGAAGCAGGCAATCAAATGGGAAGAGGATAATATTTTCTTTCTTGGCCTCCTGGCCTATGGCTCTGGATGTGGGCAGAAGACTCCTGAGTCTTGAAAGACCAGGAGAGGTCCAGGGATTTGCCTCTTCTGTAGTATCTGACACAGGAAAGCTCAGAACTTACAAATGAACTTTTCACTGAAATATAAATATAAATGGAATCATATAGTAAGTATATTTAGAATTGGCTTTTTTATTCATTATAATTTTCTGTGTATTTATTCAAATTGCTCCATGTATCAACAATTTAATCATTTCTTTTGCTGAGTAATTTTCCCACAGTACAGATTACTACAGTTTATTCACTCAAAACACTAGCTGTGTTTGTCTCATTTTCTAGCTAATATGAATAAAGCTACTACACAAACAAAATGTAGGTTTTGTATGAAGATAAAACATGATTTCTTTGAGATAAACAGCCACTTGTACAAATTCTGGGTGTTGAAAGTTACTTGCTTTTAAGAAATCAGTTTTTTGAAAAAAATGCATGTTGGATTTGGTCAGATGGTTTTTCTGCATCCATTGAGATGATCATATGGTTTTTGTCCTTGGCTCTATTGATAATAGTGTATTACATTGATTGATTTGCATATGTTGAACCATCCCTGCATCCCTGGGATGAATCCCACGTGGTCATGGTGTATGATCTTGATGATTCTTCTGCATTCTGTTTGCCAGTATCTTATTAAGGATTTTTGCATCTATGTTCATTAATGAGATTGACCTATAGTTTTCTTTTTCGGTTGGGTCTTCCTCTGCTTTGGGGATCAAGGTGATGCTTGCTTCCAGGAATGAATCTGGGAGTATTGGTTCCCTTTCAATTTCATTGAAGAGTTTAAACAGTAGTGGCAGTAGTTTCTCTCTAAATGTCTTGTAGAATTCAGCAGTGAAGCCATCAGGACCTGGGGTTTTCTTAGTTGAATAAGGCCTTGAAAGAAAGAGGACAGCAGAAAGCAAGCAGTTGAATGTTTATGAGATAAAGGTCAGTAAATTAGAATTAGAACTAGAAAGTGCCAAACAAAAGTTTGAAGAAATGACTCACAGTTATCAAAAAGAAATTGAAGACAAAAGTTATCAGAAGAAAATCTTTTGGGACAGGTTGAAAAGGCAAAAGTAACAGCTGATGAAGCAGTAAAATTACAGAAAGAAATTGATATACAATGTCAACATAAAATAGCTGAAATGGTAGCACTTATGGAAAAGCATAAGCACCAATATGATAAGACTGTTGAAGAGAGAGATTCAGAATTAGGAGTTTATAAGAGCAAAGAACAAGAACAGTCATCCGCAAGAGCATCTTTGGAGATTGAAATATCTAGTCTCCAAATTGAACTTTTCTCTATTAAGAAGCAACTTGAAACAGAAAGAGACGAAAAAGAAAAACTGAAAAGAGAGGCAAAAGGAAACACAGTTACTCTGAAAGAAAAAAAAGACAAGAAAATACAGACATCTTTATGGGAAATATTTGAAACTAGTTACAAGAAATTTGATTCTAAAGCAACTCCTACACAAAATGTATCTCGAAATTTCTTATCAACTGATTATGGTAAATCCAAAGATAAAAGAGACTATCTGTGGACATCTACCAAAAGCAGTTTGTCTACACCAGTACCAAAGTCATATACCGTGAAGACACCAACTAAACTACAAACACAGCAAAGAGAAGAAAAGAATAAACCCATTGAAGAAAATAATAAAAAGAGAAAAATCTTTGAATTTGACGTTAATTCAGATAGTTCAGAAGCTACAATCTTTGGAGCATGGTTTCCGAGGAAGACACACTGAACAAACTGTACAAAAATAATAATCCACCTGCTTCTCATCTTTGTGTCAGAACACCAAAAAAGACTCCTTCATCTCTAACAACTCCTGGATCTGTGAGAAAAATGTAAGATGACTGTTGGGCTGTAATTGCTAAAATGGACAGGAAAAAAACTAAAGGAAGCAGAAAAGTTACTTATTTAAGAAAATCAGTATGATAATGGACCCTAATAACATCAAATTAATAGTTAATTTTTTTTATTTTCCAACGAGTCAAACTTTACTTGGAAAGTGAGACTTTAAAACTTTGCATAAAAATTTTGCACTTTTTATATTATTATATTTTGGCCTGAATGTGAAATAGCTGTATATTATCTGAAAACTTGTTATTATATTCAGATAATTATACAATTATATTTTGTTACTTTTTCCTGTATTAATATTATG
>NW_004624813.1:7292385-7314317 GCF_000247695.1 Heterocephalus glaber | reverse complement strand
AATAATTCTATCAGATCACATCTTTCTTCTCTCAAGTTATATCATTTCTTTATATATTTTGAATTTAAAAAATTTTTATTGGTACAGGTTTGCAGTGCACAATAATTACATTCATCATGGGGTGAATTACATGTACATACATGGAATAAACACATAACTTGGTATATGTATATAAGAGAACTTGATTCTTTTTCATCACATTTCTTTCCCCTCCTTTCCTTCCCTTGACCCTCTTTCAGTGCACTTCCTTTTGCAAAAATTCTAACTCCGTTTCCTACTTTTTGTTTTGCTCTTAATTTATTTACACTTTGAGTTTCTCAAATAAGAGAAACTATGTGATATTTGAGGTTGTGTATCTAATATATTTCATTAAAATTGTGGTTTCAAGATGCCGCAAATTTTTCTGAATATGATTCAAATTTATTTTTATGGGAAAATAGAACTCCATTGTACATAAATATCACATTTTCTTTTCCATTCATCTGTTGACAGGCATATAGGCAACTTCTGAGTTTTAGCTATTATGAGTTGTGCTGCTATAAATATCTATGTGTTTGTATCATTGTATTATAGTGAATTATAAGGTGAGATAGCTGAATGTGCCAGAGGTTTTTTCCATGTCCTCTTTTCTGTTCCACTGATACATGTGTCTGGTTTTTTTTTTCTCAGTGGCATGCTCTTTTAATTACTGTAGCTTTGTAATATAACAGGATTGCTCTTGTTACCCAGGTTTGCTTTTGTTCTTCTGGCTCTCTTCTGGTTCTGTATTAACTCTAGAATTGTTTTTTACTATTTCATTGAAAATACTGTTAGTATTTTGATTAGGATTACATTGAATCTATACATCGGTTTTGAGAATATGGCCTTTTTGGCAATACTGGTTATGCCTATTCAGGAACAAGAGATATTTTTCCATTTTCTTATGTCCTTTTCAGTCTTTTACAGAGTACTCTAGTTTTCACTGTAGAGGTCTTTCCCTTACTTTGTTAGATTTAATGTTTAATTTTTTGTGATGATATTGAGAATACTACTGTTTTCCTAATTTCTTGTCAGCATTTTCACTATTGATGTACATGATTGCTATGATTTTTGTATCATGATATATTGCTTAATTTGAGTATTGATTTTGGGAGTCTTTTAGTGGAATTGTTGGGTTTATATGTGGAGGATCATGTTGTTTGCAAATAATGAGATTTTAACTTCTTCCTTTCCTCATATGTATCACTTTTTTTTCTTTCTCTTGCTAATGATTTGAGTAGTATATTGAAGTGGAGTGGTAATAGTGCTTATCCTGGTCTTGTTCCTCATTATAGATGGAAAGCTTTCAGATTTTCCCATTTAACATTAGGTAGCCAGTAGGTTTCTCATAAGTGCCTGTTATCAGATTAAGATAAAGTCCTTCTATACATATTTTGTTCAAGGTTTTTATCATAAATGGATGTAATATTTGGTCAAAGGCTTTTTCTATATTAATCTTCATTTTTCAGATGAATCTTTGTCTGATTTGGGAATCAGGGCTATGGTAGCTTTCAGGAATGATTTTGCAAGTACTGGTTCCCTTTCTATTTTATTAGAGTTTGCAGCATACTTATGTTAGAATGTATCATAAAATTCAGTGATGAATCTATCAGGTCCTCAGCTGCTCTAAGTGGGTAGGTTTATTATTGCTGCTTTAATTCCATTTTCTATTATTGTACTATTTGGGACTTTTCTGTATTTTGATTCAGTTTGGGTAATAGATCGATCTAGCACCTATCCATATCACCTGGATACTCTAATTTATTGGAGTTACAGGTTTTTTGAAGTGTTTAGAAATAATTTTGTGGTTTTTGTTCTTCATTTTGAATGTATTAATTTTCTTTCTTTCTTTCTTTTTCTTTCTTTCTTTCTTTCTTTCTTTCTTTCTTTCTTTCTTTCTTTCTTTCTTTCTTTTGGAAAGATTGTGCCAGGTTTCATTTAATTTGCTTCTTTCAAAGAACTAGCTTGACTTGATTTTTTTGTATTTATTTTACTGTCAATTTAAATAATTTCCTCTGATATTTATAATATCTGTCATTTTACTAGCTTTAGATTTGGGTTATTCTTGTTTTTCTGGTACTTTGAGGTGCATCATCAGAATACTGGTTTGCACTTGCTCTATTTTTCTGATGTGGGCATTCACATCTAAAAACTTCCTCTTAGAACTGTGTTCGTTGTGTTCCATTGGTTCTGGTGTGTGATATTAGTATTTTCATTTGATTTTAGAAACTGTGTAATTTCTTCATTGTTTTCTTCTGTGACTCAGAGTATATTGTTTCATTTCCATAATTTCTGTGGTTTCTTTTGCCATGTTTTCTAGTTTCATTGCATTATGATCTAGTAATATACATGGGATCATGATGGTTTTGTGTTTACTTAAACCTGCTTCATTGGCAAGTCTATTTCTGAGAAAGTTCTTAGTGCTGCTTGAAAAAAGTACATTGTATTGTTGTGTTGAACACTATAGATATCATTAAGTCCATTTGTTTAAAAGTGTGATTCAACTCTTATTTTTTGTTGATTTCTTCATCAAGTTCATCAGTATATTTTTGGTAGTGGAGTATTAAGGTCCCTGACTATAATTGTGTCAATATTTTTTGATCTTTTATGTTCACTAGTGTTGACTTATGAAATTGAGTGTATCAGGATTTGGTGCATATATAATTGTTATCTTCTCCTGTTGGATTGTTGCTCTAAACAGTATACACTGATCTTTGCATTTTCTGATCAGCTTTGGTTTGATGTTCACTTTGTTTTGAAATATGATAGCTACTTCTGTTTGCTTTTAGGGTCCTATTGCATGAAATACATTTTTGTCCTTTGATTTTAATCTATGAATATCTTTTTGGATTAAATGTATTTTTGTATACAGTATACCATTGGGTTTCATGACCCAATCTGCCAATCTTTGTCTTTTGATTGGGCTATTGAAACCATTGATGTTGAAAATCATTACTGAAAGGTAATGACTTATTCCTGTCATTGCATATTGCCCTATGAGGATATCCTTGAGAATGTAGAACACTGGTTTGATGGTCATGAATTTCTTAATGTGCTCTTTGTTATGGAAATACCTTATTTCTCCATCTGTTTTGAAAGATAGTTTTGTAGGATATATCAGTTTGAGTTGGAAGTTGTTCTCTTTTAGGGTTTGAGTACTTCACTCCAATACAAAATTAGAATCACAAAATTAGAAATGAAAGTTAGAGGCAGGAAAAAATAATTTGTGTGTGGAAGTACACACAAATATATTCATTAAATGTGAAAGAAGCATACCTGAACTCAACTTTCCTTCAGCTATAGTTCAAAAATATCCAGGACCACTCCAAAGCTGTTCTTCAAAAGTGAAAAGGTGATAGCAAGACATTGAAAGTACAAAGGGAATAAAGGTTTGATATCATCATGGATATTTTTTGTTATTTATTTACATTTCTTTTTAACTTTTGAAATCATTTCAACATTTATAATCATCCAGTTAAGTTAATGGAGGACTTTTGGGGACTGGAAAGAGTTGCTATAACTGGGTACCTTGAAATTTAAAGTTCTATGTTTTTATGGCAAATCCACCTATTTTGGATTTTTAAAAATTGTTCAGAATGGTTTCTATTAGTGTTTCTGTTGTTGTTGGTAATACAAATTTTACTACTTATTGTTTAAATATTTTATTAATAATGGAAAATATCTTTATGAGGTAATTGCTTATGAATTTTTTATTTTATGAGTGCTCAAAAAATAACTGCCAAAATGCATAAAATATGAAGCATGAATTTTCTGTCTTCTAAGTTTCTACACCAAATTTTATATAGTTTGTATTCAAAGATAAAGCAATAAATATTGACAAAGCAACTAAATGGAGAAAAGTTACTGGAAGAACATTTCTAATAAAATTCTATGATAACTATAACAAGCAATAATTTATAGGAAGCTTTTAGTAGATTTTTATCTGTATTGAAGATTCATTGATTCTACATGGTCAATGTACATACTATTCATTCAGAAAATTTTTCACAATTCTTTTAATAACTTCATGAATAATGCTAATTCAATTTTAAATTATTTGGAAAATCTCATGTTCCTTGGCTTATTCTCTTTTCTTCCCTTTTCATATAATGCTAAGTGTAATTGGAAACAACAATTTATATATTTCAGAGAAATATTTCAACACATTACAGTTATAAAATTTAATAAAGTATGTATGGTCTCCATACTTTTGATCAAGATGCTATTTCAAATGAATGAAAAATTGTATTTATTTTACTTTATTATTTTATGGTAAGGGTCAAACCAATGTCCTCAAGCATGTTAGACAAGTGCCTTACTACTGAGCAACACCCTCCAGTCCTGGAAGTTTTTTAATGTATGTTTCTCATTCTCTACTTTGTGTTATGTCAGAAACAAAATAGTTGAGTATTTATTTCAAACAATGGCCATAGTATAGTAGTTTCCTTTTGTTTCCTTACTCATTGAATTTGTAGTTGACCATTCATATTAGATATCTTGGGCTGCCATAACAAATTATCACAAAAAAATTTGTTTGAAAATAAATATATATAGCTTCACAATTCTGAAGACTAAAAATTTGAAAGCAAATTTTGGAATTGTTGATCCCTTATAAGAACTGTTAATATTCATTCAATCATCAATCATTTTGCATTTCTTATTTCTTTATTTTATTTTATTTTATTTCTGGTATCGGGGGTCAAACTCAGGACCTTGCGCTTGTGAGACAGGCGGTGGCACAACTGAGCTAAATCACAGGATGCATTTATTTCTAAAAACACATATTATCACATGATCTTTAAACATATTTTTATGATTTCATCTTTCTAGTTACTTAAAGAAACACAAAATCTTTTAAAATTAATTACATAGGGATATATGTTCTCCCTGCCAAAACAACTGATCACTTCCTCTTCCACAGTAAATTATACATTTCATGAACATGTTTATTTTTTTACTCACCTGTATACTTCAGTACAAATTCAGGGATGCCATTATCTAAACCATTGATAGCAAAACTTTTAGAGATTGTGTCCAAACTACAACCCAAAACTCATTTATTGCAAAATCTTTTTTCTTCTTTCAAGTTTTATCATTTATTATGAATAATTAACAATAAAAAGACTTTTTTTTGTCATTCCATTTCATAGCACAGAGTTTGCCTCTCTGATATGCTAACATTTCTCCCTTTCTGAATATTTTCTTTTGCAGATACTTTGGCACTTCCTTCCTATTCTGTCTCAGTGTCCCAAATGTGTCCATTTCGTATTGTAAAAGAATATTGCTGAGTTCTGGAGAAACATAAAATTATATTTAATGTACTTATGAAAAGAGTGTTTATAAATTGTAGCACAAAATTATAGGTTATTTTTTACAAAAAATAAACACAAATTAGTAAAAAAAAATGAGAAAAAACTCAGTGGTTAATATCTTATTAAAACTGGGAAAATACTTTAAAAATAAAAGCAAAAATAAACAAATGTATGAGTTGTTTTAGTTACTTTTCTCATTGCTGAGAAAAAATACCAAACACAGGTAAAAAGGAAAAGGTTTATTTAGCTCAGTTTGTAGAGGCTTCAGTCCATAATTGGCTGGCTCCAAGGCAGGGTGGCTCATGGTAGAGGGGCAACAGTTCATGATGAACCAAAGGTAGCAAAGCAGCAAGACACCTTAACAGTTTATTTCTGACCCTTTTATTTTATCCAGACTACTTGGATTAGGGTGATGCCAAACCAATCAGTGGACTGATTTAGTAATCACACACCCTTCCTCCCAGGATCACACACTCTAGATTCAGCTACCTCCGAAAAAGCCCTATGACCACATGAGGCTTTGGAGGACCATCTAAACATGAACCATAACAGTATATCTCATTTTCAAAATTTTCAGAAAAGTTACAAGCAAATCAAACAAAGATGAACCAACAATCTCTTCTGTGCTTACTATCCTGTTAGAATATCTTTTGTGTCCTTTCTTAAACTTTTACTTCAGTGAGGTTCAACTCTAACATCATATCTGTTTCAGCACAACAGTTTGATTACAAAAGGTTTCATGTTTTCTGAAATTTATTCCTTCTTTTTGTAAGTTCATATATAGTAAATCCTGTACCTACTTTAACCAGAATTTTTGTCAAGTTATTTTGATCAATATTCTTGCTTATTATTTTCTGGAATTATTCTAACTGTTGTCTTTTGTTCTATTTTTTATCAATAGATTAAGAAATATTCTCAGTGGAACTGTTCATTTATAACAATTTTCATTTTTTATATATTAGTTTTTTAATAGTATATGAGGCTTTGAAAGGTGTAAGAAACCTCTATATATTTCCTAAATGTTAATTTACATTTCTGATATCTTATCCCAATGAACCAGGAGACATTTAGAAATTATATTGTTGTCCAACTTTAGCATTAGCCTACCTGGGAAAAGAACAGTCAAATAATAATTAAAACATAAGATCTTATATTTCAGGAGCAAGGAGAGACAGAAAAAATATGGCCAATAAAAGCCATGATATAGGAAAATTATTTTATGAGTAATAATCATACTGGATTTGCATTATTTAAATAATATTAAATATTTTTGCAACTATAGCAAAATAGAAACCAATATTCCTCGATTTTATTCAACATTTATCACATATCCTATTTTTCTATAACTAGAACATTCAAAACTATCAGCAAATAAAAAGCATAACCATTTTACTAAGACATTTTACAAGGCAAAGTTAGATGCAAATGATATTATGTTTAATTATTATGTTTAAGTTTCAATCTCATAAACAATTGATTTTTTTAAGTAAATCCCTCAGGCTTCATCCTAGCATATCAGCACTCAGCTTAGCAATATCTTTTCAAAATTTAACACAGAATCAGCAAATTCAAAAGATTAGGAAGTAAATTACTCAATTTATAGCCTTCAAGACTTTTTGTATCTCAAGCAAAAAAATAAAGCAGCTGAGCTTAAATTTTGCCAGGCACTCAGTCCTTAATCTAGAACATTTACTATATTTAAAACATAAATTAAATTTCTTGCATCTGGATATATTATGGGGAACTGGACAGAATCTCAATGTAACTTCTCTGGGAACAAATGAATTCCCTAACCAAATAAATCAGCCAAATGATTTTTATAGATTTATCTTTGTTAATAAGGCAAAACAAGCATTTCCAACTGTGGTATATTATTTTTTGCTATATATTTTTTACAACTCCTAAGCCTTGCCTACACAACAATCAAATCAGCATTTTATTTTACAAATAGTCTACTGGTATATGCCCAAAGACAAATCACATCATCTACCCTACAGCCTAGGACACTCACATATCTCCCTGATGGATAATATTAATTTGTTAAAACAGCTGATGAGTAAGACAATCAGGTAAAACAGGGTAAGCAAATTCAAAGTCTGCATCCCTCTAACAGGCAAAAATACAGTATCTTCTATATATCTCCTTACTCTTGAAATGGAGTTTATTTTTCAGAAAATTTGACAGATGTAATTTTTGTGCATATAATTACACAAAGGGAATATCAACCTTCTTGCAAAATTGCTAAAAAATATAGAGCTAAAAATGTTAATAATATAACTTCCTCCAATAATCTTCAAAAATTTAAAAAATCAAAAAAAGGATTCAGATAAATGACTACATTTAGGTAGTAATTTTAGAAATATAAACAGTAGCTTTACTATGAGGTGATGTGATAACTAAAATGTTAGAATTTTAGTGTTATTCTAGTTGTACTATATTTTAATAACATGATTGTACATGCAACCATAGAGCTTTAGAGGTGTCCATTTCAGGTATATGTATAATGGAAAAAATTTGCAAATAATTTAAAGCACAAATATATGGAATTAATTATAAAGGTGATATGAATGCATAATTAATTTTAAAATATAAAAATAAACAATTTTTCCACATTTATTTGCCCCCACTGCAACATATTTTCATATATCTTTCAATTCTTTATTGGAGGAATATACAGGTATTACTTAAAATTCACTATTATTACTGCATATTATTTATTTGACTTACTTGTTGGTTTTGTTACTATGTACTATTTTTCTATACCTTAGCAGACTGTAAACCCCATATGCAAAACATATATTTTACTTAATGAATTTCTCATTCCTAAAATTATCTGGCACATAGTAAGTCCATAATTATATAATGAATTAATTAAACTTTATTTGTATTTTGTAAATTTTCTATAATATTAATTTCTTAAAAGCAAAATGTTCCTTTAGGAAAACTTTGGAATTCTTAGGAAGACCCTGACTATAGAAAATTTAAGGACATTTTATTATTTCTGAGGACAAGTATAACATCTGTCTCAGTAATTTTCCTATTGCTAAAACAAATTCCCAACATTCAAAAGCTAATAGAGGAGACATTTATTGCGTGCTTACAGTTTTTAGAGGTTTTGGTTGAAATCTGCCTGCTCCAAGGCAGAAATAACATGGTAGAGGGGCATGATAGAGAACAGCTGTTCATGTCATGGTGGATAAGAGGCAGAGAGGGAAGAAAGGAATCAGCGAGGGAATTGCACCCTTCCATTGCAAGCTCCCAGGGACTGACTACCTCTTCCATCCAGGCCCCACCTCCTAATAGCACATGTGGCTCAAATTCATCCATAATTAATTACCTGATACGTAAGCACCCCATTATTCAGTCACCTTCCAAAAGCTTCATCGCTGCACACTTGAGGCATTTGGGGGATGTTTTAGATCTAAATCATAATAAAATTTAAACATCAGAATAGGTTAGTGATTTACTTAGTTCGCATGAAAGAAATGTAAAACTTATAATTTTGTTTTTTGATTAAAATCAGTATAAGTTATTGTCTAGTTGTTTAGAATTGTAGGAGAAAATTATGTATCCATATAAAAATAAAATGAGCAGTCATTGATCTCAAGATCATTGTCAAGAAGCTTAAAAATTTATCATGAATATGGAAAATACATTTCAAAAGTCAGCCATATAGAAAACCATCATTTATCATAATTAGAGAGGGAGGCCTTGTATGTGAATTTCCACATCAAGATCCTAAAAGCAGATGCATATCTGTTGAAACAACCATTAGCATCTCTTCTAAGTTATTTTAGGCAGACTGCATAGAAACCTAAAAATACCAAATTAACACAAAGGATGTGTAAAGGGACCATCACATCTACTAAAACCATCAGAGATGCAGATACAAATACTTTTTAAATGAACTAAATTTCAAAGAAACACTTTTTACTAGGTGGGAAAATACCATGGTGGTAAGAGATGTGTACCTGTCAGGAAGTATTTTAAAAGTAATAATAATAGCAATAATAATAATAACAATTCAAAATGTTTATGTTGGTGATGTTTTATTATGATAAATTTTCAAACCTATAGAAAAGTTGCTAGAATAGTACCAAGAAATTGCATGTTTTCTTTTCTCAGATGGATCATTTGTTTATATTTTGACTCATTTAAATTTTCATCTGCTCCCTCTCCTATTGATCCATCAATTTATATACAACATATATTTTCCTGAATTATCTATTTTAGGGTAGGATGAAGAAATTTGCCTTAAATATTTAGTAGAAAGTTCTTGAGACTGCACAATTGAAAATCGTTGAGACCACAATCTAGCTATCAAAATCTGAAAATCTAACATTAATAATTCTAACATATGAACACATTTTGTCAACACTTCCAATACATTATTTTCCAGTATTACTCTTCCCTAGTCCCTAAACTGTATTGTCTCTAGGTATCATGTCCCTGAATTCTTATTTATTCCAGAATAATTTCTCTACTTTTTTTTTGTTTCTTAATGCTGATAATATTTCAAGCTCAGCCCAGCAGTTTTTGTTAGTTTTGCTTAATGTCGCTCTGTTTGTCTTTGTTGATGTTTCTTGATGATTAGATTCAAATAACAATTTTGCAAAATACATCATATCAGAAGGCACATAATTTACTTTGATGTAATATTGGTTATGTTCATATTGACCAATTATTTACCAGTCGAGTTTCCATAAACTCTTAGACCACACTAATAGATTAGATTCTGATGGAGCCCAGAAGCAGGGATCAATATTCTGTCTATTTTCCTTTTGGAAGAACATGATAGTACATAGAAAGCTAAAGAAGAGCTATAAACTAGAAAGATCTCTCCAGAATCTAGTGGTGCTTAGATGCCAACCTCTTGAAGTGGCAGGTACTAACATTAATTTTATATTCTTTGAAGTTTTTGGTGAACAGACAATAGCTAAATGTACAGAATAATATGGACTAAATTGTATTCTGCATTAATTTGTTAAAATTAGGTGATACATTTATGATCTTATATAAAAGATCTAATTGTTTCTTGGAAGTAAATATTATTCAACATAGTCTTTTCAGTTATTTTAGGATCCATAGTGTTGAAATATCCAAAAAATAAAGGGAATTTATAAGAAAGAAAAATATAGAACACTGTTTAAAATATTAAAATGATTAGTTTGCCTACATTTAAGGAAATGATGCACTCAATATTAAAAAGAGGGAAAATTTCAGCACAGAAATTTAAATCTTTTTTTTTGGCACCAAGGATAGAACTTGGGTCCTTGCGCTTGGGTAGCAGGTGGCAAAACCACTGAGCTAAATCCCCAGCCCAGAAATTTAAATCTTAATAAAAGAACAAAATAAAAATTTTATTAATAGATTATATCTAAAAGAATAAAAGAATTGATTGGATAAATATAACACTATAAACAGCAAAATGAAACAAAATATTAATACAATTTTTCTATTCTAAACACACAGAAAATATTAATAGCAAAAATACTAATAGGAAAAGGAACAAAATCTCAGAGGTTAATAGTAAAATATCAGGCACTGACATTCATATATTTAGAAATTAAGAGCAATGAAATTATTGTCAAGTAGTTCTACAAAATTGATAAACTACATCAATATGTATATCAAGAGTCTTAGAAAACTTCAAGAAGAATGAATAAAGCACAACATATGACCATATCTTAGCCTAAGGATTGAAAATCCAAACTAAAAGAAAAAAATTAAAGGATAGAGAGTAATAGATTTTGTATTCAAGAAAACAAGAGTATGAAAAAAGTAACATTAAAAACAATAAAATCCAAAAGACAATAAAATGAAAACTGAAATTTTCAAAGGAAAAACAAGTCAACAAACAATTAAAAATAGCTAGCTTTATTAAATAGTACATAGTGAAGATACACTTTTAAAGACTATAACATAACATAACATATTGATTATATACACAAAGCTGAGAGAATATGTTACCAATGGACCTTCATTATAAGAAATGTTAAATAAAATTTTCAAGTGGACAGGCAAAAATTCCAGATTAAACTTCATTTAGGAAAGAAGGAAGAGCCAAAGGAAGTAAATATATGAATACATATAAAAGACTAATCATGATTTGAAGGAGAGTAAAAAATAACATATAAATAGATATGTCCTCAGAAATTTATGTATATTATATAAAATGGTTGTATATATACATATTCTACAATATTCAATTTAACTTTTATCTCTACCTTTAGTGTTGCAGTTATCCTGTATTTTATCTCAGCTTAAACAGTCGTTTTGTTTTAACATGAGTTTTTGTCATATAAAATATTCATAAATGCAAAGTACTATGTCTATGGAAATGTTTGTGGTAAATATTTATATTTAAATATTGCAAGATATTACTATGAGGATGATTCATTTGTTAGAATTTCTTTTGAGCTCCAATAGAATGATTATTGTCTCAGCTAAAATGGGACATTTAGAGGATAGGCATTTAAAAGACTGAATATCTTCAAATTGTTAAATGTATGAACTCATTAACATGAATATAAATTTTCTGTTTAAGCTCATTTATATACTCAGTATATGTGCTGCTGAAGCGAACACTCATTTATATACTCAGATTATCAGCACAATACTTTTCAACATTAATTTACATAGATATATGATATTTTTGCAATTATTTACTTACATTTTATAACTGTTTGTATAATCATCTTTATTTAAACATCAACATAATAAAACCAACACTTAGGTCCCTAAATATAAAATTATAATCACACATTAAAAATTTATCATCTTTCACAGTAATATGAGTCTCAGATGGAGGATACATATCAGATATACCTTAATAAAGATACATGCATATTTTATAGAAGACAGAATCTTGCATAAAATCACAAAACTTTTCTGTCAAAAGAAATCTTGCCTATACTTTAGGAGATTGAGTTTTAGCCAATGATACGGAGACACCAAATCCTCTGAAGAGCATTTATCATTTTTGCACCATAACATGTGAAATATTCAGTTTACATTGATTATTAAGGAGTCATTTGGTTTGATACAGAGAACCAACAATCACAAGGATTTGAACAAGCCATAGGCAAAACATGTTTCTCTCACAGTCCAGCATCAGGTAGAACCCATTATCAAGAGGTAAAAAAAATAGAAAATATTTTATTTTCTAAACTGAAAAGCCAAATCAAAATACAATAATACACAAGGATCTCTGAAAGAGTGTTTCCAAAATTATATCAAATTATAAATCATAGTATTTTGACTAAAATTTCATGAATAATATTGACTGATAGTTGAGCATTTGATAGGAAAAGTCACATTTGAAAAAGAGAAAAAATCATTCTTAACATGAATAATGAGGAAGTGGTATAGAAGTTCCTGATAAATGAAAATCAGATGAGTCACAAGGCCAGAATCTAAAAGTCAGGTTGTATATGAGCAATCAGATCTATATTTTAGTCTTACTGTTCTTCTGAATATAAATACATTCCTAGTATTATTTTTAATTTCAAACAACTAATGTGATGATGCCATCTCTCTTATTATCTGACAGAATCTATCACTGTGATAATTAAACAAATTACCTGGCAAAACTTGCTGCCAGAATTTTAGTGCACAAATCACATTCCATAGCTGATACTTGAACCACCATTCAGTGAAAATTCTTTTAAAATAGAGCTGGAAGAGATTACAGTCTAATAAACTATATTTAGTTTCAAGATAGTTATTACAACATTTATGTAATAACTATACAACAGCCATGTAACAACTACCTTAAAATTCTGAAATCAATAAAATAATTGTTACATATTACTTTAAGGAAAAAATATAGAGTCAAAACTTTTAGCTCAAAAGTGGAAAAGAATTTCCAATTATCTAATGTGTTGATCATAAATTTTTTGTCAAAACTAAATCAAAAAATGTTCCAGGAATTGTAAATTCCCTGAGATTCCACATTAAGTGGATTAATACATTAAGTGGAAATAATGTGGTTAATAACAGAACTAATAGATGGCAAACAAGAACTCAGAAATGATATAGTGAAATGAGCTAAGAAAAATGTTGAAAAGAACTCATATTAATAGTTCAGAATTATGCTAAACAAACCCACATTAGTACTTTGGGAGAAAATACAGGAGTAATGGGAATATTAGAAGCATAAATGATAACTGTGAAGGAGAAACAGGACAAGTATCAGAAGTCAGACATAAAATTTTGTAAAACTTTTAAGTAATTTTTTAAAGTAGCTTGCATTTCATGGACACAGGACTTTTGTCTTTCAGAAATCTCCTCCATCAAAATGTGGCATTTTTAGAGGACATAAATCTCAGTGCCTAGATTGAGACTAGAGGTATTCATATGTTATCACTAATGTAGACAAAATGACCTCATTGCTTCTGCTGTCATCTAGTTATTTTTGTTTCTAAATTGCATAGAGAATTGGTGGTTTCTATTCTGAAAAGGATTGTTTCTAACCAGTTTATCAATACTTTCTTTTAATTTCTAGGTAAAAGTAATATAAATCAGACTCTTTGCCAGTCTTTGGTAGTGGTACTTGGAAGAAGTTCAGAGTTATGCTTCACAGTATTATCTAATCATGAATTAGTCATCATAATAAACAAGTAGAAAACAGAACGAGAAAGTACTAAATGAGCAAGATGTCTCAGTGGACTGGTTCAGCACTATCAATACTCATTGGTACCATTTGATTTCATATAATGAAATGCATTTTTAATATGATTTGGGAATATCTTCTGGGGAAAACAAAATAGTTGACCAATAGCCAAAAGAGACAGTAAAACTCTCAGCATTAGGTATTCTTTTTAAAGAGCACAGTAAAAGTTTGCATTTGGATTCTTGTTCTCTGCTGGTCCATCTAATAAGAGACCTTATTATAAACAAAATCAGTATAATTCAAATTGTCCTGTTAAATTAAATATTTTAATACCATTAACATATTTTAATATAATTAAATATAAAATATATGATATTCTATTTATAATATTTACTATAAATATTAAGATATTTTAATATCATTAGCATGAGAGATATATTGTAGTTTTTCTTCTGATTGTCCTAAATCTGCACATTGGCTGCAGGTTCTTCTGTGGTTAACCTTTGTCAATGATATCCTGGGACTATACCTTTACATAGTACCTGCTTTGGACATAGATTTTGTTTCCAAAGTTTCTTTGCCCATTTTTCTTTCCATGTCAACAATGAATACAACCATAGCATATCTGGTTATCTTTAAAGGATAAACTTTTTAATACTTTAAGTAGTCTTTTGTTCTAATTCCTATTCAGAATTTTTGTCTTTTTTTTTCATCTTTGTCTCCTAAATGGATGTCACCAAGTATTGGGCTGAATTAATGAACAAATGGAATAAGTTTAGTTTTATGAATTATATATTATATGTGTATTAAGGTATACTGGTCCCAAATAGTGCCTACTACTTGTATCTATAAACAAAGATTCATTATAACTCAACAACACTCAAGACAGAGTTGTGTAAAATCAATAGAGGTCATATGGCCAGCAAAGTAAAGAATACTATCTGAACTTTTACAGAAAGAAAGATTAGTAGATTGATGATCTACATAATCTGTCTCTACAGTATTTATGTCACAGATTTGTTTTGATGATGAACTAATATTGAAGTATATGAAAAAGAGAGTGGCTTACATGAACATAGTTGGGTTAACACTGAATTATTTTAAACACTGGTATCTATTGGAATATGACAGAAGATACAGCTGAAATTAGATCCAATTAATGAGGTTTAAATGATCTTGAATATTCTGTGGAATAGTACCTCTCACCATTCATTTTACAGGTGTCTATATCTTCCATCCAAAATTTGGTCATCAGAAGTTCTCTATTAACCATGAGTTGGAATATTCTTAAGTGACAGATAGCTGTAATAATTATTTAAAACTATTGGGAGATAATATTCTTAAGTGATGGATAGCTTTTATAATTATTTAGAACTACTGCAATATATACATATATCTGAGTATTTTTGAATTTTATTGTACTTAAGCATTACTTGGTCAACTTGCTCACTTAATGGTTCTTCTATTTTACCCTCTTTCACCAAAATTAATCTGATTCTTTATTAAAGAAAACCTATGTGGGGAATTCAACATGGCTGAAAGGGGGACGAGTTACATTGGACATACTCAAAGAAAAAACAACTAAAAACACAGGGCACTGGAAGAGTGAGAGAGAGAAATATCTTGATTCCAAAATCAATCTGAAATAAGAGACTGGTGGATCAAATAAAACCTAGGCACAGGACTTCATAAAACAGTGTGTCAGCTCACAGGACTACCAGAAGATCAGACAGCATCAAGCAAGAACCACCATGCTGGGAAGTGCCCAAGAAACTGATGGACTGAAAATGTGTGACTAACTCGAGCCGCACAGGATAGATTTGGAAAAGAAGGCCTTCTGTCTCTTTAGCCTTCCTTTGCACAATGGACACTGCAGACAGGCATTTTACCAGAAAACACAGAGCTGAGGGACCAAAACCCTGCTCTCTCTATGACAGAAGGGCCACCAACATTTTTTTTTCCTTTCTGTCCTGCACTCCAAAGTTAGAGATGACAGCATGGTGACCAGTGGCTTCAGAGAAAGATAAAGACATGCATGGTATTTTAGCAGCAGCAGTTCAGCTTCTGGGGACAAGATAGAAGTGAAACTGAGCAACACACCCCTTGCCCCCCAACCTGCCACAAACATCGGGACAGAACAGAGAAGTGGGAGTGGGAGTAAAATACAGGAGGCTGTGGAAAGATGGACTGAAGCCAACTCTACACATGCCACCTGTACACAGGACTGGGAGCAGCACCAGGCTGTCCCTGTCTGAAGGCACCACCTTAACACACTATAAGAAGGCTTGGGTTAGCCAGAGAGACATCCAAAAAGCTGCTGGTTGAAGACAGTCCACAACTCCCTCAAGATCAAACTTGTACCCAGCACTAATCTTATTGCAGACTTGGCAGGGGTACACAGCACAATTTTGGGACACTGCCTGCCTAGGACAGAACTGTGGACTCCAGAGGAATTTTATTTTTTTAATTTATTTTCTTTCTTTGTTGGTTTTATTTCCTTTTTCTGTCTCTTTATTTTGTTTAGTTTAGATTATTACTTTTATTTTTATCTTCCCCTACTCATCTTCTTCCTTAACTATCTCTCTTGAGTTTATATTTTCATGTGAATGAAAATCGTTTCTTGTCTTTCAGGTTCAGTTCAATATTCTTTTGCTTTATCCTTCATGCTTTCTCTCCTGCCCTGTTCTTCACTTTCCCAAACCTTGGGTGATCATCTGTTGTCCCCCAGCCTTGTCTCTACTATATTTCCCTTCATTTATCTCTCTGTTTTGCCACCTATCTCACTTAAATTTCCTTGCAGAGGGTTAAGTCACTCCACTAAGGGGAAATTCATTGCATACAAGTTCCTGGTTTATGTTGCATTGTGTTGTATAAGTGTAGATCTTGCTCCTATGGTTAAAGGTACCAAATCAATAGTTACCACAGTTTGTCAGTTTCTAGGGTGTGCCTGATGCTAATGAGATTGCTAATTGTACTATTTTAGCCAGGATGTCCTACCTGTTTTAATCAGTTGTTCTTCCTTGTATGACTACACTGCAATTGTTTGGGGCCATAACCATGACCATAGTCCAGTACCAAAGGACTGGGTGCTGAGGAAAATAAATACCAACATCTAATCCTTAATAAATTGGAAGGTAGGATCTTGGGGAAAGCACAAAGACCAAGAACCATACAAGCCCAGAAGACATCTCTGAGAAAAAGACATTTCCTAGGGAAGCCTCCATACTAGTGATAAAGTTACCTACCATAAGAAATTTACAAGCATCAATACAGAAAACAAAATAAAATTACACACACACACACAAATAAAATGACAAGACACAGAAGCAAAATGTAATCCCAGACCTCTAGCCCACCTAGGATAAGTCCAGGAGAAAAGGAGATTGAGGAAATCAAAAGGCACTAACCTGAATTTTCTTAAAATAATAGAAGCAAAAATAAGAGAACAGATGAGATTATAGAGAAAATAATATCTCAGGTAAAAAAGAAATGATGATCAAAATGAAAAACATGCTCAATGAAGTTAGAGTAGACACATTAAAAAAAACAGTGGATCTTAGAAAAATGATGGAAACCATAAATGCCCCACATAGGAAAGAAATGGAATTCATGAAACAGATTCAAACAGACATCAGGAGATTAAAAAATACCATTGAAAGTATACATAATAGATTGAAAAAAGGTGAGGATAGAAATTCTGACAGGAATGCAGTTAATGACCATGGAAAGAAAGATCTTAAAAATGACAAGGGACCATGAAAATTCATCTCAACAATTCAAGGTGATGCAAAGAAGAGCAATATATGATTAAGTGGGGCCAATGAGAAAGTTGGAGCTAGTGCAAATGCCAGAAAAAGACTGTTCAAAGAAGTAATGGCAGGAAACTTTCCTAATATCAGAAAAGAATTTGACACACAAATAAGTGAGGCATGCAGAACTCCAATTAACCATGACCAAAATAAATCTACACCAGGGGATACAATTATCAAGAACCCAGAAGTTCAGCACAAGAACAGAATATTAAAAGCTGTTAGAGAAAAAAAAATCACCTATAAAGGAAAGCCCATCAGAATCACAGCAGACTTCTCAACTCAAACCCTAAAGTCAAGGAGAACTTGGTGTGAAGTGTTTTAGGTTCTGATAGAAAGCAACCTCCAACCCAGATTGATGTACCCTGAAAAACTACCTTTCAAATTCAGTAGAGAAATTAG
This sequence comes from Heterocephalus glaber, assembly GCF_000247695.1. The sequence continues at coordinate 7,296,162 of NW_004624813.1, read as the reverse complement.
ATACTTCCATTACAAAGAACAACTGAAGAATTCATGACCACTAAACCAGCTCTACAAAATATCCTGAAGGATATTTTGGAAAGATATAATGAAGACCACAACTCCAAGAACACCAACAGAAGAAGCCACCAGGGTGGGCAATCAGTTAAACAGAGGGAAAAGATGGGGAACCAACAGCTGGAAAATAATAGGACAAGGATATGCCAATATATTTCAGTTATAACCATTAATGTAAATGGGCTCAAGTCATCAATCAAAAAAAAAAAAGACTGGCAGAAGGGATCAAGAAATAAGATCCAACAATTTGCTACATACAAGAAACATATTTAACACAAAAAGAAATTTATAGATTAAAAGTAAAAGGATGGAAAACAATACTCCATGGGACAGGAAGCCAAAAATATCAAGGGTAGCTAAACTATTTGCAGAAATAGTGAATTTCAAGCCAAGACTGAAAGCAAGACAAAGGTCACTACATCTTTGTAAAGGGATCAATCCAAGAGGAAGAGACAACAATCACAAATATATATGCACCAAATACCAGGGCACCTAACTATGTAAAACAAATATTAACAGACATGAAAAATAAAATAAGCACTAATACAATTGTAATGGGGGACCTCAGTACCCCACTGTCACAAATAGACAGGTCAGCTAGGCCAAAAACAACAAAGAATTATCAGAAATAAACCAAACCTGTGAATAAATGGCTTTAGTGGATGTCTACAGAGTGTTCCATATCACAACATCAGAATACACATTCTTCTCAGGTGGACATGGGACATTCTCTAAAATGAACCAAATACTAGCCTATAAAACATGCTTAAGTAAATGCAAAGGAATTGAAATTATCTCATGCATATTATCTGACCATAGTGCAATGAAATTGGAAATTAAAGGCAAAAGAGACCATAAAAACTCCATAAACACATGGAAATTAACTAACACCCTCCTGAACACCCAATGAGTCACAGATGAAATTAAAGAAGAAATTAAACAGTATGTACAATTAAACGATAGTGTTGATACACTATGCTGGAACTTATGGGACGCAATGAAAGCAGTCCTAAGAGGAAAATATTTAGATGCAGATTCTTACATCAGGAAAATAGAAAGAGCTCAAATAAACAACCTAATTTTGGACCTCAAATGTCTGGAGAAAGGAGAACAAATCAAGCCTAAAGCTCATATGAGGGAGGAAATTATAAAGATCACAAAGAATCAATAAAAAGAAGAGTTGGCTCTTTGAAAGACTACATAAAATTGAGAAATCCTTAACCGACCTATCAAAATAAGGAAAGAAAAATCTCAAATTCATGCAATTAGAAATGAAAAGGGTAAAATCACAATGGATCCTGTAGAAAACCAGAAGATCATCAATACCTACTTCAAGAACCTGTACTCCTATAAGATGAAAAGCACAGAAGAAATGGGTGGGTTCCTAGATAAATATGAATTACTAAAGCTGAATCAAGAAGATATAAAAATTCTAAATAACCCAAAACCAGTCAATGAAATTGAAAATGTAATTAAAAACTTACTAATAAAAAAGCTCAAGTCCTGATGGTTTCACAGCTGAATTCTACAAGATCTTTAGACAAGATATAGTGTCATTACTTTTCAAATTCTTCAATGAAATGAAGGATAAAAATGAAAATGAAGGATGAAATGAAAGGAGGCCCACTGTCACCACTCCCATTCAACATAGTTCTGGAAACATTAGCCAGAGCAATTAGACAAGAGAAATAAATAAAAGAGATAAATTATCATTATTTGCAGATGGCCTAATACTTTACATAAAAGACCCCCAAAACTCCACTAAAACACTTTTCTAGGTTTAATAACCAAATTTAATAGTGAAGCTGGATTCAAAATGAACACTCAAAGATAAATAGTATTCATGTACACAAATAACAGACTCACTGAGAGAAAATTTAGTGAAACAATGCCATTCAAAATAGCATTGAAGAAAATAACACACAGGGATTAGAATCGATATTACAAAGAGAGTAAGAGTTATTTACATTGAAAATTACAGTAATCTGAAATAGGAGATAGAAGAGGATATCAGACAATGGAAAAATATTCCTTGCTTGTGTGTAGGAAGAACCAACATAATGAAAATGGCCATACTCCCAAAATTGTTATATAAGTTTAATGCAATCCCAATCAAAATACTATCAGCATCCCTCACAGAAAAAAGAAATCATTCCTAAAATTCATTTGGAATCGGAAGAGACCAAGAATTACAAAAACAATTCTGGGCAACAAAGGCAATGCAGAGGGTATCACAGTCTCTAACTTGAAATTATACAACAAAGCTACTGTGATAAAAAAACAGCATGGTACTGGCCAAAAAACAGACATGAGGATCAGTGGAATAAATTAGAAGATACAGAAAGAACCCTAAACACACTCAGGAACCTTAGCTTTGCAAAGAGGCCAAATATGTTCAATTAAAGAAAGACAGCTTCTTTAATGGCACAGGAAAAACTGGCTTTCTACATGCCAAAGACTGAAACTAGACCCATGTCTCTCACCATGCACTAAACTAAAATAAAAATGGGTCAAAATCTAAATATTAAAACAAAAACACTAAATCTGCTGGAAAAGTGAATAGGTAGAACACTTGATGACATAGGAGTAGTCAAAGACCTCATGAATAAAACACAGACCACACTGGAAATACTACAAAGAAGTATTTCTGGGACTTCATCTTATTAAAAAAGCTTTTGCACAGCAAAAGAAATCACCAACAGAGTGAAAAGAAAACCCACAGAGTGAGAAAAAATTTTAGCTAGTGTTTACTCACACAAATGACTAATATCTAGAACATACAGAAAATGAAAAAAATTACCTCCCCCCAAATTTAAAGGTCCAATCCAAAAATGGGCATCTGAGATGAATACACATTCTCAGATGAAGTAGAAACAGCAAATAAATGGATGAAAAAAAATCAACATCACTGATCATTTGAGAGATGCAAATTAAAACAATGCTAAGATGCCATATGACTCCAGAAGTAATGCCTATCATCAAGAAATCAACCAACAACAAATGTTGGAGGGGCTGTGGGGAAAAGAAACCATTCTCCACTGTTGGTGGCAGTGTAGACTGGTACAACTACTGTGGAAATCAGTGTGGAGATTCCTCAAAAAACTAGGATTAAAGGTCCTATTTGACCACCTATTCCCCTTCTGGTTATTTTCTCAAAATAATTAAAAAGCATCATACCATAGAGATATATGCATACCCATATTTATAGCAGCATAGTTTGTAATAGCTAAATCTTGGAAACAACCCAAATGTCCGTCAACTGGTTACTGGATAAGAAAGATGAGATTTTTGTATAACAGAGTACTATTCAACAATAAAGAAAGATAAATTTGAGACTTTTCTAGATAAATGCATGCACCTTGAAAGTGTATTCTCTAATGAAATAAATTGAACACTTATGTAAATATGACATTGTCTCTCAGATGTGAGAAACTGAAAGTCTAAAGACCAAAAAGTACAATAGATATATGTTATGAAAAGGAAGAGATTGCTCAAAATTATACCGTGTGAGATAAATTGTTAATAATTAAAATGTTTTGTGCAATAAAAAGGTGTAGTATTATTAGGAAATGAGTTGAGATATGGATTAGCAAATGAAAATATATTCTTTTAAGATCATGATGCAGTGTATTTACCATTGTTATTCAGTAATAATTTTTTGAAAAATTAGTGTTTCATTCAATGACATTTATTAATTTCTACTTGTATTATATTAAAATA
>NW_004624813.1:7272922-7287866 GCF_000247695.1 Heterocephalus glaber | reverse complement strand
CATACAATAGAGATAAATAGGTAGATAGACAGGCAGAAAGAGATAAATACACAATTATAGTTTAAGCTAATCATATATATATATATATATATATATATACACATCTATTTTCCCCCTAACATTGCCAGATACTTCCTCCTATGACATTATGCCAAGATTTAAATAACTGCTTTTTACCTTGTAATACTTATGTCAGAAATACCATTTGTTACATATATTACTTGGAATAAAAAATGTGTTTAAATGATGATGGTTTAATGTTAATAGTTTTTAAAATTATCCTGTGAAACCATTTAATGTAACCTTGATGACATTAGGCAGCAATTGGAAAAAAAGATTGATTTTTGAAGTTTCAAAAGAGCATCTTCTTAGATCGGATACATAGTTGAAAATAGATCCTGATTACTGGTTTTTAAATGTCAACATACTGACTACTAAAATGTACGTAGATAAGACCTATTTATGAAATTTAAATTTATCCAATTTATGGTCTTTTTTGTATAAAATTAACTTTTCATAAATGTGTGTGTGCATGTGTGCATGTGTATTAGGGTTTTTAATTAAAATTTATAAATGGAAATAGCATATTTATATATTTTATTTCCTCACCTTCTTTGTATGATGAATATTTTCCAAATTGATGTGAGTTTTGTTATAAAGAGAAATGATTAAAAAAAAAAAGAGAGAGAAGTGAGAATCAGGTATTCAGAGCCAAAAGAACACTACTATGGGCATGAAAGATGGGATTTGGTTTGATTTTGCTCCAAGCAGGCAATTAAGAAATGATGAATGAGAATCCCCTTGAATCTGGGACCCCATTACTCTTGGACACATTTTACACTCTGAAGTGCAAAATGCCTCATAAATAATGATGTCACTAATTGTGTTAAAAACACTTGAAAATAAATACTTCTTCACACATAAATGACATAATGGATTGAAAGAAACTGAACTTGTGGTCTGTAATTTTCTCCCTAGAGATGTAGTCATGTAATTTTATTGCTTACATATGAATACAAAAATGCAAGGTTGTGAGAATGATACTAGTTCAGTGTCTGGTGTTTTATTCATATCTTATAATAAACTTCAAACATTCTTGTCATCTGAAATGAATATCATAGGTGACTTGTTGAAAATCAAATGAACTGTATTGCTCTTTGTGTTATAACTTTTAAAAAGCCAAGTTAATGTTTATATAACTCTAATATTAATACACATTGCTATGAGATTTACTATCAATTATGGCTCTAGGTAGTGTAAATATCTATTATATATGCACTTTTATACATATATACTACTGGGTGCCTAGCATAAATATTGAGTAAATCAAGTAATAAATAAGTTATTTTTTATGATAGATATAGATGTCTTAAAATCAATATTTTTTTCAATTTCGTAGGAATTATTAAAATAATTTAGATGACATGTCACACACCTTATTCAAATGATAATGTGAACTTTAAAAGAACATTCACTAAAATTTTCAATGTAATCCACATACTATAACCCTTCAAATTCGTTTTTTACAAAATACATGCCATAATATTCATAAATGAATATATTTGAGGTATCTGCATTGATAGTAGTAAATAGAATTTTTGGAAAGCTTTCACATTCCATGTTTCAACTCTAGTAATTGTGGAAAAGTAATTACCCAGTTATCATGTAGATTAGACACATACTGTCTTAGTAAGTTTGGACTGTTACAATGAATTACTGTTGCCTGCAAGGCTAAAAACATTTCTTTTGTAATTCTCTAGAAGCTATGAACTCCAAAATCAAAGTGCTTGAACTCAGAGTATCTGCTGAGGACCCACTTCCTGATCAAATTGTACCCAAGAGGGTTCCACTGTCATTTACTTTATTACCTCCAAAGACCTTACCTCCTAATGCCCTCATATTGGAGGTTGTGATTTCAATTATATAGATTTTGAAGGAAACAAAATTAATTTCATACAATACAGATACATATATGTGAAAATATGTACTATACACACAGTGAGAGAAACAGAGACAAGAGGTAGGAGGGAGAGAGAGAGAGAAAGAGAGAGAGAGATTGATTTCAGTATGCATTTAAAGGTTATTTAAGGAAATCAAGGAGAAATAAAAAATAAATTTCTCTAATACAATAATGACCCAATACTTATTGAAGAATTTCAAGATAGGAGGAACCAGGAACACCAAGTATGTTCTGAACTCTTCATAGATGACCAAAATTCTCAATTTTTTCAAGGATATTCTGTCCTGCATATGTCCTCACAGTATCCTGGATCCCTATAAGGTTTTTTCCCAGCTAATTGTCTAATAGTTGCAGGTCCTCTGTCCCCACCTCTAAATTAAACTTAGGCCCCAATGGACACCAGAATGCAGTGGAGAGAGGCCAGAGCCCCAGGCTTCAGGCTGGAGAACTTGTGGAGGGTGTTGAGGAGAAGATGTGAAGAGAGGAGAATTTTACTGTATTTATCAAGTTCAAGCATGGATCAAAGCAGCAAAGAATGTACAAAAAGATAAGCAGTGTGAATATTGACAAACTTATAAAGGATTTTTTCACAGATAGAAAAGAAATTGATAGAAAACAGTGGAAAGAATAACATACTGGAAATTCAGTTGGAAAAGAGTTCCAGTTTATTAAAAGTAATGCAAACAAAGGAATCTTCAATTAAAGAAGAATGTGCTGCTCTTCATGACATGATAAAAGGGCTACAACAGACCACTGAATATCAACACAATTTGAGAGGTGAAAATGAACAACTAAAAAGAAATGATGATATGACAAAGGAAAAGCTGAAATCTCACAAATAGGAATATAAGAATAACATTCCCAAACTTGTATATGAAATGAAAATCAAAGATGAAGAACATAAGACAGAAATAAGCAAACTTTATCAAGATATGCAGAAAAAAGTTGAATTAAATGAAGAAAAGCACAAAGATCAAATAAAGAAAAAGGAAATGGAAATCTCAGAGTTAAATTTAATGTTAAAATAATAATTAAAAAAAGCAAACTGAAATAATCAAACTACAGCTGGAGTTTGATGCCAAACTAGCAAGAGTTCAGACTAAATTAAAACCATATCCAGGGCTTGGAGCCCAGCTTTCATCTGGAGCTTCTGTCCATGGGTCAGCCAAGCAGACTGAGGCTCCTTGGCTGTGTTCCCGTTCCTTTCCATAGCATGGTGAGGCCCCAGGAGTGGCTTGGAGTCCTGTCTTCACCCAGTGCTCTGCTTAGCCATGTGGGCGCCTGAAAGACCCAAATCCATCTCCTTCCTCACCACCTTATGGCTCTTCTGCTATCTGGTCCCTCACTACAGTGGCACAGGGGATTATACTTCACATAGATAAATGTGATAGATTAATAACTACCACAAATTGTCATTTTTTAAGCTGCATTTGATGCTATGGTATTGCTGGTTGTAACATTTGGCCTAACATATTGTGATTGATCTAATCAGTTTTCCTTCCTGATATAAGGAAAATAAAATAGCCTCAGAGTCATTAGAGCCTCAAAACCAAAACACAAACCATATCTGGAAGACATCTCTGAAAAGCAATCATTCCACAGGGTTTTAAATACAAGCAACAAAGATACCTGCATTAAGCAATTTTGAAATACCAACCCAGGAATTAAACCAAGGACAGTACCAAAAACAAAAATGAGAAAACATTTAATCAAGGCACAAATGCAGGCTTCCACTCCACAAAAAGGAAATTCTTGGGGAAAGGAGGTGGAAAAGTCTGATAATCAACCACCTGGACACCCTGAACTGATAGCACAGGAAGTAACAAAACATGAATGAGGCTCAAATTAAATGTAAAGGGGGAGAACCCAACAACAAAAAAAGAAAAAGTCATGGCAATGATAAGTCATGTTTCAGTATAACCATCAATGTTAATGGTCTCAATTCACCAATCAAAAGAAAAAGACTGGCAGAATGGGTCAAGAAGCAAAATCCAACAATATGCTGCATACAAGAAACACACTTCATTCAAAAGGAAACTCATAGACTGAAAGTTAAAGGGTGGAAAACAATACTCCATGCTACAGGAACCCCCAAAAAGCAAGAGTAGCTATCCTCTTTGCAGATCAAGTAGATTTCAAACCAGCACTGATTAAGAGAGATGAAGAAGGACACTACATCCTTGTAAAGGGAAGAATGCAAGAGGAAGAGATGACAATCATAAATATCTAAGCACCAAACACTAGTGTGGCCAACTATAGAAAACAAATACTAATGGACATGAAAAGTCATATATGCACTAATACAATTGTAGAGGGGCACCTCAACACCCCACTGTCACAAATAGATAGATCAACTAGACTAAAAATAAGTAATGAGATACTAGAACTCAATCGAACTCTTGAACAAATGAACTGAACAGATGTTTACAGAGCCTTCAACCCCACAAAGTCAGAATACACATTCTTTTCAGCTGCACATGGGTCGTTCTCCAAAATAGACCACATACTCACACATAAAACATGTTGAAGTAAGTGCAAAGGAATTGAAGTTATCCCTTGTATATTATCAGACCATAGTGTGATGAAATTGGAGACCCATAGTAAAAGAAACAAAAAATTTCATAAACACGTGGAAATTGAACAACACACTTCTGAATAACCAATGGACCACAGAGGAAATTAAAGAAGAAATCAAACAGTTTCTATAATTAAATGAGAATCAAAATAAAACATATTGGAACCTATGGGACATAATGAAAATAGTCTTATGATGCAAATTCATAGCAATAAATACTCATATTAGGAAAACAGAGCTCATTTAAACAACCTGATGCTAAACCTCAAGCTTTTAGAAAAAGAAGAGCAGGACAAACCCAAAGCTTATACAAGGGAGGAAATTGTAAATACTGGAGGAGAAATCAATACAATGGAGACTAATATAACAATACAAAAATATCAATGAGGCCAAGAATTGGTTCTGTGAAGGAATAAATAAAATTGACAAACCTTTAGCCAACCTTTTAAAAAAGGAAAGTAAAGACCCAAATCCATGCAATTAGAATGAAAAACATGAAATCACAATGGACTCAGCAGAAATCCAGATGATCATCAATATTTACTTTGAGAACCTATATCCTAATAAGATGGAAAACACAGAAGAAATGGACAGATACTTAGATATGTACGAATTACCAAAGTTGAATGAAGAAGACCTAAAAATTCTAAACAACCTAATAATAATAAAGGAAATTGACAATGTAATTTAAAACTTAAAAACTAAGAAAAGCCCAGGCTCTGATGGCTTCACTGCTGAATTGTACAAGACATTTAGAGAGGAACTACTGCCACTACTGTTTAAACTCTTCAGTGAAATTGAAAGGGAAGCAATACTCCAAATTCATTCCTGGAAGCAAGCATCACCTTGATCCCCAAAGTAGAGAAAGACCCAACCAAAAAGGAGAACAATAGGCCAATCTCACTAATGAAAATAGGTGCAAAAATCCTCAATAAGTTACTGGCAAATAGAATGCAGAAGATCATCAAGAAGATCATGCACCCCAAACAAATAGGATTCATTCCAGGGATGCAGGGATGTTTCAACATATGTAAATCAAAAATGTTATACACTATATTAATAGAGCCAAGGAAAAAAATATTATCAGCTCAATTGATGCAGAAAAAGCCTTTGACAAAGTTCAACAAGCATTATGATAAAAACCCTACAAAAAATTGGAATAGACAGTCTCTGTTTCAACCTGATAAAAGTCATCTATGGAAAACCAACAGGCAATATCATACTAAATGGTCTAAAACTGAAATCCTTCACATTAAGGTTGGTTGCAAGACAAGGATGTCCCCTATCACCACACCTGTTCAATATAGTTTTGGAAACATTAGCCACGGCAATTAGACAAGAGAAAGAAATAAATGAAATAAAAATGGGAAATGAAGAATTAAATTGTCATTCTTTGCAGACCAGATGATACTCTTTATAGGAGACCCCAAGAACTTCAGCAAAAGTCTTCTAAACCTGCTAATCAAATTCAGTAGAGTAGGTGGATGCAAGAGCAATACACAAAAATATATAGGTTTTCTGTTTACAAACAGCAGACTCATTGAAAGAGGAACTGGAGAAGCAACTCCTTTCACAATAACACCCCATAAAAATTAAATACCTAAGAATCAACCTAATGAAAGAAATCAAAGACCTTTACTCTGAAAACAATGGTGCTCTGAAAAAGGATATTGAAGAGGACAAAAGAAAATGGAAAGACACGCCTTGCTCTTGGGTAGGAAGAACCAATGTAGCAAAAATGGCCACATGTCCAAAACTGGTATATAGATTCAATGCAATCCCAATTGAAATTACAATAGCATATTCACAGACCTTGAGAAAACAATCCAAAAATACATTTGGAACCATAAGAGACCTAGAATACCAAAAACAATTCTAAGCAACACAGACAATATAGGGAGTATCACAATCCCCAACTTGAAACTATACTACAAAGCTACTGTGATCAAAACAGCATGGTACCAGCAAAGAAACTGACCCAAGGATCAGTGGATCTGATTAGAAGATGCAGAAACAATTCCAGACATGCTAGGCTAGCTCATCCTTGCCAATGGAGCCAAACACCCCCACTGGAGGAAAGTTAGCCTCTTTAATAAATGGTGCTGGACAAATTGGGTTTCAATTTGCCAAAGATTAAACTAGACCTATATTTTTCAATATGCACTAAACTAAAATAAAAATGGATTAAAGCCCTAAATATGAAAACAAAAATCCTAACCCAGCTGGAAGAGAGGTTAGGTAGAGCTCTTGAAGACATTTGTGTAGGAAAAGATTTAATGAAGAAAATCTCAGTTGCCCATGAACTAGCACAAACAATCAACAAGTGGGATGTCTTCTTATTGAAAACCTTCTGCACAGCAAGAGAAACTACCAAGAGAATGAAGAGACAACCCACAATGTGCAAATGTGGTTCCTCAGACAAAGGTCCACTAGCTAGAATCTATAAAGAACTTTGAAAAATCAGACCTTCCAAATTTAAAGACCCAATTCAAAAATGGGCAACTGAAATGAACAGACATTTCTCAAAGAAGTAGAAATAGCAATTAAACATATGAATAAATCTTGAACATCACTGCTCATTCAAGAGATGCAAATGAAAACTACTCTTAAGATTCCACCTCACCCCAGAAAGGATGGTTGCTCTCATGAAAATATCCAATGACCACTGCTGGCAGGGCTACGGGGAAAAATGATCCCTTCTCCACTGTTGGTTGGAGTGTGGACTTGTGCAATCACTGTGAAAATCAGTATGGAGCTACCTCAAAGAACTAGGATTAGAGTTTCCATTTGACCCAGCTATTCTCCCGCTGAGTATCTTTCCAAATGAATTAAAAGTATCATACCACAGTGATATATGTGTACCTATGTTCATAGTGGCACAGTTTGTAATAGCTAAAACTTGGAAACAGCCCAAATGCCCATCAACTGGAGACTGGGTAAAGAAAATATGGATTATTTTTATAAAATGGAGTAGTACTCTGCCATAAAGAACGAGAAACCTGACATTTTTAGCTAAGTGGATGCACATTATGGTGATACTCCTAAGTGAAATAAATAGGAGAGACATATCTAAGTACTGAATAGATTCTTTGGTGTGAGAAAGTGAAAGTGTGTACAAGGATCAAAAGATATAATAGATAGTCTGGAAGAAAAGTGGAAAAGTGGAAGGGGCAGTGGGAGGGGTAGGGGAAAGAAGAGAAGGGAATGGAATTAATATGAGAAAATGAAAAAATAGAAGCAAAGTCTTTGTAAATAGGGAGGGGTGGAGGGGTTGAAAGGAGGGCAAAGGAATGGGGAAAAATAAGTACCAAGATAGATTACGTAAAAGTACAAATTTCCAAAGATGAATGTCATCATATTGTATACCTAAAATGTATCAATAAAATTAATTTTAAAAAGAATATATATAGAGAGAGAGAGAATTGAGCCAGAAAGAGGAAGAAAATCATGCTATTTGCAAAAAAAATTGATGGAACTTGAGGTCAAGCTCAGGGAAATGTGACAGATACAAAAAGTAAAATATTGCTTATTTTTTGTCATAAATGGTATTCAAAAATGTTTTAAAATGATATGACTTTTAAATAGAATGAAGACTATTAGAGGATAAGTAGTAGAGTGGGAAAGTGGCAGGGAGGAGGAAGGGGTAATAGGGTTAAAAATTGTCAATATATGTGTTACCAAAAAAGTTCCCTTCAAAAACTCACTATTTTCATAACTAATATGAACTAATATGAAAATAATAGAGGAATACATGAACTATACATTCAACAATAGATAGCCTTTGGGAGTTTCTCTGAAGTTATAAAATGCATACATGTATTATTGGAGACTTAATACACAGTTAATATAGTCTTCTAATTATATCCTATTTCCTTATATATTAGTATTTTATCTATCAACTAAAATTAATTGTCATTATTATCATCACCATTTTAAGGATTTAATTTATTTAGATACATTACCATAATAATAAGTCATCATGTCACTAAAGTACCTGTGTAACAAATATAATCTTTTGGTGAAATTTTCTTCTTTGGTATATGATTTATTGATTCTATTTGTAATCATCTGTTAGCAATGTGATCACTTCTGGTTTCTCTGAATATTTTCATTTTGATCCACTCTTAAAAGTATATTTAATTCTCCCTAGAATTCAAGCTTGTAAATTATTATTTTTTAACATTTTAATGATGCTTTGGAAATGTCTAGAAATTTTTATCCGACAATGAAAAATTTCTGTTCCTTTGTTGTATCCTGTTCTTTCCCTCTAATTTTTCATTTTCTCTTAGCATTTTACATGTGATAGTTATTTATCAGGATTAAGCTGTGTACTAATTTTTATTAATTCTACTTGAACTTAGTGAGTCTAATTGGAAAATGAACTTTTTATTTTGTTGAAAAGTTGCAGCCAGGTCGTCTTCAGTTATGGATTCAACTTATAAAACCCAACTGAGCATTAGTTATAGCATCCCATCCCATCTTCTACAAATATTAATAGCTTCATATTTATTTATTGTTTACTTCATTATGGGTGAGATGGGTGAGTTTTCATGACTCCCAACCATTTTGCTAACTTGTTAGCTGTGTCAATGCACAAATTGATATAAACAATAAATTCAAAAATTTTAAATAATATCTTAATTCTGTAAATTCACTTTTTTTGTTTAAATCTTTATATACCTAGAAACTTAAAAAGTAAACCTGACTAATTCTTTATAAGTGCTGTTTCTCCTTTCATCTCTGTAAATCATTTAAGTGAGTTTTAGTCACTTAATGAATAATTGCATACTCATTAATTATACTCATATTGTTGAGAGGAGTAATTTTATTGTTTGTAATTGGCATTGTATTTGTTTAGGTATTTTATAATTTGTAAATTTGTCCTTACCAATGGTTCTTTTTCATTATTTTGGAGTTCTTAGTGTCTAGTTTTGGGAAAAGAGTCCCAAATACAGTGGTGTAATTGTTTTTCTAAGAGTTCTCACACATTTCCAAAGTTAATGTCTTCATAGGAATCTTGTATCATTTAGGTAGTAAAATCCACATCCCAAGCACATATATATAAAAAAAAAAAAAACATGAGGATTCAACGTCTTTTAAACTGATTATCTCCTATGTAAAGTCCCTTTTAAGTGTTTTTAAAATACCACCTTAAAATTATTTATTTTATATTATATAAGTTAAAATAATTTATTTTCTATTCTGAAGAATGGTTATTTTACATTATCACACAATAATTTCACAACTTATGAAGGCAATGTCAGTATTTTAAATTAGTGCAAGTTAGTAATTATTCAGTTGTAATATTTGTGTAGAGGAGTTGGTAAATTCCTATAACAAACCCTGATTATTTCCAATTCTTTACTCAAATCTACCTGACCTCTTACTTCTCTTCCCCATGCCCAGTTGTCTACCTTCCAATTTTCTATCATCTCTCCTCTTCATTATTACTTTCTTTATTTATATTTTAGGTTTTTCTTGTAATAGAAAACATAATATTAAACTTCATGACTGTAGCTTATTTCATTTAGTCTAAAGGTTTCAAGAACAATTCATTTTCTTGCAGGTGACATGATTTTAATCTTTTTATGACTAAATAATATTTTGTAGTACACATACCACTTTTTCTTTCTTTCTTATATTTTTATTAATTATATTGGAGCATTTAAGGTATACAATATGATGACATTCATCATTGGAAATTTGTGCCTTTATGCAATCTAACTTGGTTCTTGTTTTTCCCCCTTCCCCTGCGCTCCCTTCAACCCCTCCATCCCTCCCTATTTACAAAGACTTTGTTTCCATTTTTTCATTTTCTCATATTAATTCCATTCCCTTTTCTTTCCCCTACCACTCTCACTTCCCCTTCTCCTTTGCCCCTTTTCTTCCTCTTTCACATTATCTATTATACCTTTTAGTCCTTATTTATACTTTCAGGTTCTCACACTAGAGAAACTACTTGGCATTTACACGTGTGTCCTATTTATTTCACTTAAGTTTTTCACATCAATGCACATCCATTTAGCTATAAATGCCTATAGTTTCTCATTCTTTATGACTGAATAATACTCCATTTTATTAAAAAAAACAAAACAAAACACATTTTCTTTATCCAGTCTCCAGTTGATGGGCAATTGGGTTGTTTTCAAGTTTTAGCTATCACAAATTGTGTGGCTGTGAACATGGGTGCACATATATCACTGTGGAATGACTCTTTTAATTCTTTGGGGAAGATACCCAACAGGGAAACAGCTGTGTCAAATTGGAACTTCCAGTCCTAGTTCTTTGAGGTTTCTCCATACTGATTTTCACAGTGGTTGAACCAGTATGAACTCCCACCAGCAGTGGAGTAGGGTTTCTCTTTCCCCACAGCCATGCCAGTATTTGTTATTGGTTGATTTCATGATAGCAGCCATTCTTTGTTGGGTGAGGTGGAATCTCTGTGTTGTTTTCATTTGCATCACTCAAAGGACCAGTGATTTTGTATATTTTTTCATATGTTTCTTTGCTATTTCTACTTTGTCTGAGAAATGTCTGTTCATTTTAGATGCCCAATTTTGTATTGGGTCTTTAAATTTGTGAGGTCAGATTTTTTTATGTTCTTTATGGATTTGAGATAGTAGACTTTTGTCAGAGGGACAGCTGGTGAAAATTTTTTCCCACACTGTGGGTTGTTTCATCACACTGTTTGTGGTTTCTCTTGCTGTGCAGAAGGTTTCTAGTAAGAAGAAATCCAACTTATTGATTGTTTGTGCTAGATCATGGGCAACTGAGGTTTTGTTCATAAAATCTTTTCCTACATCAATATCTTCAAGAGTTCTTCCTAACCTCTCTTCCAGCTGGTTTAGTATTTGTTTTAATACTTAGATTTTTAATCCATTTTATTTTCAGTTTAGTGCATGGTGAGAGATATAGGACTAGTTTTGATCTTTGGTAAGTTGAAACCCAATTTTTCCAGCACCATTTATTAAAGAGGTTATCTTTCCTCCAGTGAGAGTGTTTGGCTCCATTGTCAAGGATGAGCTGGCCTAGTGTTTCTGCAATTGTTTCTACATCTTCCAATCAGTTTCACTGATCCTTGGATCAGTTTCTTTGCCAGTACCATGCTGTTTTATCACAGTACCTTTGTAGTATAGTTTCAAGTTGGGGATTGTGATAACCCCTACCTTCTGTGTTGCCTACTATTATTTTTCCTGTTCTAGATCTCTTCTAGTTCCAAATGAATTTTTGGATTGTTTTCTTCAGGTCTGTGAAGTGTGCTGCTGGGATTTCAATTGGGATTGCATTGAATCTATTTATATCAGTTTTGGAAGTATGACGATTTTCACTATGTTGATTCTTCCTATCCAGGAGCAAAGGATGTCTTTCCATTTCCTAATATCCTCTTCAACCTGTGTTTTTAGATTATTATAGTTTTCAGAGTAGAGGTCTTGGTTGATTTCTAGGTGTTTCATTTTTTGGATGCTAGTGTGAAAGGAATTGATTGTCTCATTTCTCTCTCAGTGAGTCTGTTTTTTGTGTTCGTAAAAGCTACTGTTTTTTGTGTCTTGAGCTTGTATACAGATCTTTTACTGATTTTGGTTATTAAGTCTAGAAGACTTTTGGTGGAATTCTTAGGGTCTTCTGTATAGAGTACCATGTCATCAACAAATAATGACAATTTGACTTTGTTTCCTTTTTTATTCCTTTTATCTGTTTCCATCTGCTTTATGGACTCCACTTGTTTCCTATGTTAGGATTCCATCATCTTCCTACCCTGCTCAGTTTTTCATCTGTGTCTGCACTAGATTTATTAATCATGTTTTCTACTATGGGCACAATCGCTGCTGTTATGTGAGAAATTTTTCTGATTTCATTTTTTTTCACTTCATCTTTCATTGTCAATTCAGGGAGTGCAGGAGGTTGAGAATCAGATTGTTCCATCTTGTTAACCTGTGGGGTTCCCTTGGTGATCTGGAAGTTTGTTTCTGGGACTTATTTAGGTCTCTTCATATTTAAAAAAAAATTTATTCTTTTATTTGTACCTTTTAGGTATACAATATATTTACATTTATCATTAGATGCTTGTACCTGTACATGATGTATCTTAGTTCTTATTTGTTTCCCCATTACCTGGGCGACCTTCACCCACTCCACCTTCCCTACTTACATATATTTCATTTCCAATTTTTTTCTTTTCTCATAATTTTTCCATTCCTTTCTTCCCTTTCCCCTTCCCCTCCCATCACTCCTACACCTTTGGAATTTTTTCTACTTCACATTATGAATTATTCATTTTAATCTTTATTTACACTTTCAGTTTCTCACACTACAGAAACTATTTGGTATTTATACATGTACGTCCTATTTATTTCACTTAAGAGTATGACCTCAATAAGCATCCATTTAGCTATAAATGTCTCTAGTTTCTCTTTCTTTATGGCAGAGTAGTACTCCATTTTATAAAAGAAAACACATTTTCTTTATCCAGTTTTCAGTTGATGGGAACTTGGGCTGTTTCCAAGTTTTAGCTATTACAAACTGTGCTGCTATAAACATGCATGCACATACATCCCTATGGTATGATTCTTTTAATTCTTTGGGGAGGATACCCAGTAGGGGAATAGCTGAGTCAAATAGGACCTCTAGCTCTAGTTCTTTGAGGTTTTGTAATACAGATTTCCACAGTGGTTGCACCAGTCTGCACTCCCACCAACAATGGAGAAGGGTTCCTTTCTCTGCACAACCCACCAGCATTTGTTATTGGCTGATTTCTTGATAGCAGCCATTCTTTCTGGGCTGAGGTGGAATCTCAATGTTGTTTTCATCTGCATCTCTTGAATGAGCAGTGATGTTGAGCATTTTTTCATGTGTTTATTTGCTGCTTTTACTTGTTTGTCTGAGAAATGTCTGTTAATTTCAGATGCTCATTTTTGAATTGAGTCTTTGAATTTGGGAAGTCTGACTTTTTTCATTTCTTTATATATTCTAGATAGTAGTCATTTTGTCTGAGGTACAGCTGCTAAAAAATCAATCCCACATTGTAGGTTGCCTCTTGGCTCTGTTGGTGGTTTCTCTTGCAGTGCAGAAGCTTTTTAATAAGATGAGATCCCAGTTTTTGATTCTTTGTGCTAGCTTCTGTGCTACTGAGGTTTTGTTCATAAAGTCTTTTCCTATGCCAATGACTTCAAGAGTTCTACCTAACTTATATTCCAGTAATTTTAGTGTTTCTATCCTAATATTTAGATCTTTAATCTACATTGATCTTAGTTTAATGCATGGTGATAGGTATGGGTCTAGTTTTAATCTTTGGCAGGTTGAAATACAGTTTTTCCAGCACCATTTATTAAAGAGTCAATCTTATTTCCAGTGAAGGTGGTTGGATCATTTATCAAAGATGAGGTGGCTGAGGATCCTGAGTTGTTTCTGCATCTTCTAATCTATTCCATTGATCCATGGGGCCGTTTCTTTTCCAGTACCATGCTGTTTTTATCACAGTAGCTTTGTAGTATAGTTTTAAGTTGGGGATTGTGATACTTCCAACAATGTCTTTGTTGCCTAGAATTGCTTTTGCTATTCTAGGTTTCTACTGATTCCAAAGGAATTTTTGAATTGTTTTCTCTAGTTCTCTGAAGTATATTCTTGGAATTTAAATTGGTATTCTATTTAATCTATAAAGCAGTTTTGGAAGTATGGCCATTTTCACTATATTGATTTCTGCTACCCAGGAACAAGGGATGTCTTTCCATTTTCTTATATCCTCCTCAATCTCCTTTTTCGGAGTGCTGTAGTTTTCAGTGCAGTGGTCTTTTGCTTCCTTTGTTAGGTTGATTCCTAGATATTTCATTTTTTTGGATGCTCTTGTAAAAGGCATTGTTTCCCAAATTTCTCTCTCAATGAGTGTACTATTTGTGTATAAGAAGGATATTGTTTTTTGAGTGTTGCCCTTGTATTCAGCTACTCTACTGAATCTGTAAATTAAGTCCAGAAAACTTTTGACTGAGTGTTTTCTGTCTTCTCTGTAAAGTATCATATCATCAGCAAATAATGACAGTTTCACGTCTTTCTTTCCTATCTTTATTCCTTTTATTTCTTTTTATTTTATAATTGCTGTGGCTAATGTTTCCAGAAATATATTGAAGACGAGTGGTGGTAGTGGGCATCCTTAGCTTTTCCTGATATTAGCATGAAAGTTTTCCATTTTTGACCATTTAGTATGATGTTGGCTTTTGGTTTTCATAGATAAACTTAATCAGGTTGAGATAAAGACCTTCTATTCCAATATTCTGTAGGGTTTTTACCATGAATGGGGGTTGGATTTTTTTCCCATTGTTTATTGGTATATTTTATGTATAAAATACAGTTACATTCATCATTGGGGTCTTGTACTTTTACATGAGTATCTTGGTTCTTACTTTTTTCCCCTTCCC
>NW_004624813.1:7231929-7250924 GCF_000247695.1 Heterocephalus glaber | reverse complement strand
AGAATGCAGAAGATCATCAAGAAGATCATACACCCTGATCAAGTGGGATTCATCCCAGGGATGCAGGGATGGTTCAATTTACACAAATCAATCAATGTAACACACTGTATCAATAGAGCCAAGGACAAAAACCATGTGATCTCTTCAATAGATGTAGAAGAAGCATTTGACAAAATCCAACACTCATTTATAAAACCCTACAAAAAATTGGAATAGATGGTCTCTACCTCAAACTGATAAAAGCCACCTAAGAAAAACCAATAGCCAATATCATGCTAAATGGTCAAAAACTGAAATCCTTCACACTAAAATCAGGAACAAGACAAGGATGTCCACTATTACCACTCCTGTTCAATATAGTTTTGGAAACATTAACCACAGTAATTAGACAAGAGAAAAAAATAAAATGAATAAAGATGGGAAATGAAGAAGTCAAATTATCATTATTTGCAGATGACAGATACTCTATGTAAAACACTCCAAGGATGCCTCCAAAAGTCTTCTAGACTTAATAACAAAATTCAGTAAAGTAGAAGAATACAAGTTCAACACACAAAAATCAATAGCTTTCCTCTACACAAGGAACAGACACACTGAGACAGAAATAGGGCAAAAAATTCCTTTCACAATAGCATTCAAAAACTGAAATACCTAAAAATCAACCTAACAAAAGAAATCAAAGACCTCTCCTCTGAAAACTATAGCACTGTGAAAAGAGAGATTGAAGATGATATCAAAAAATGGATAGACATCCCCTTTTCCTGGTTAGGAAGTATCAATATAGTGAAAATGGCTACACTTCCAAAACTGCTACATAGATTCAATGCAATTCCAATTCAGATGCCAGCAGCCACTCTTTCTGGGGTGAGTTGGAATCTCAGTGTTGTTTTCATCTACATCTCTTGAATGACCAGTGATGTTGAACATTTTTTCATATGTTTATTTGCTGCTTTTACTTCTTTGTCTGTATATCAATATTCTAATGCTGTATTTTCTTTCTATAAGACCTCTGCATTTTCCAAAATTTAATATATATAGCATACAATGTGTAATGTAAATGATGGTTTTTAAACAAAATCCTAAGTAATTAGAGGCAGGTTAGCTGCCTCCTGCTCTGTGCCTTCCCAGCAACATGATTCTGGGCATCTGGCAAATCTTTCTATCTCTGAGTTTACTCTTCTGTAAAATGGGAGTAACTTATCTTGATTTTCACAGACTATTTAGGTAATTAAGTGAATTATCAAATAGAAACCATTTAGAAAAGTACTTGTACTAAAATAAATTTCTGTATAAAACTGTGCATGTGTGTGTATGTATATGTGTGTGTATATACACATATGTATGTATGGATATGTGTATATGTAATTATACATCACAAATGAATATATTACAAATAAACTGCTTTTGTATACAGTATTTCTGGACATATTTACATTTAATGCATATCAAATTTATTAAAATAGTATAATTTCAGAAGGTTTTTTTTACATCTAATAGATTTTTACTTTTAAAAACAATCAATGTTTCTGTCTTCTGACTTTTGCTGATCTGATCTGCACTATGTGGGCCTGAAGATAAGAATTTTAGTACTCATTAAACAATTCTTCCATCACTAAATAAGATAGAGTTCTAACTCATATATTTTTGAAATACCATGATGCCTTTTATATTATACATGACCTCTCTTAATTCATATAATTTTAATGCGATATTTTATTTTTAAATTTTTAATTGGATAACCAGGTGTTGTGGTGCACGCCTATAATCCCAGCACTTGGGAGACTGAGGTAGGAGGATTGCTGCAAATTCAAGGCCAGCCTGAACTACATAGTGAGACCCTGTCTCAAAAAAAATAATTGTATATAGAATAGATATAGCACATATTATGCATATGCATTAGATTCTGCTATAGTTATATAAGTTCCTATTAATATAGATATGTAGATATCAGATGCATTTCCTTCTCTTTTTTGCCATTGAGTTCCCATCAATCCCTGAGGCACACTTGAAGGGATTCATACTCCTTAGAACTTCATTAAATTCTATATCAGAATATAATTATAATGCTCTTGCTTTCAAAGCATTTCAGCATTTATTTATTTTTAAATTCTTTTATTGGTACATTTTAGGTATACAACACATTTACATTTCTCATTGGGAATTTGTACCTTTACATGATACATCTTGGTTCTTATTTTTTCCCCATTCCTAGCCCTTCCTTCACCCCTCCACCCTTCCCCATTTACAAAGACTTTGTTTCCATTTTTTCCATTTCTCAGCATTTTTCCTTTCCCTTCTTTCCTTTCCCCTACCTCTCCCACTTTCCCTACCCCTTTGGACCTTTTCTTCCTATTTCCCATTTATCAATTATTCATTCTAATCATTGGTACATTTTAAGTATACAATATAATGACTTTAATCATTGGAAATTTGCACCTTTACATAATCTCTCTTGGTTCTTATTTTTCCCCATTCTCCTGCCCTCCCTTCAACCCCTCCATCCCTCCCTATTTATAAAGACTTTGTTTCCATTTTTCCATTTTCTCATAATAATTCCCTTCCCTTCATTACTTTCCTCTACACCTCCCAATTCCCCTTCCCCTTTGCCCCTTTTCTTCCTATTTCACATTATCTATTATACCTTTTAGTGTTTATTTACACTATCAGTTTCTCACACTAGAGAAACTATTCTGTATTTATACGTGTGTCCTATTTATTTCACTTGAGTATCACCTCAATGTGCATCCATTTAGCTATAAATAAAGCATTTCAGTATATTGTATGTCTATTATGATTACTGCTTTCTTACTTTCTTATATCACTGTAGATATTTTTATGAATATTTTCAGCCATAACTTATAAGCTCCTTGGAAAGAATATCCACTAACTCTTGAGGTGGCCAGGGCACGAGTATAAAATCAACAATACTATATGTCTAAATATTTAAATGTCAAGCTAAACATCTATTAAATAAAACCTATTCTAGCATCCTAAGCATGTAACTATAAACAATAAACTAAAATATCAAATATAAACTACCATCTATAAATTCTCTGAGTTGGGTATCAGACTTCAATAACATAAGCCATAGTCTGCCATCATGGGTTTTCTATAATTGTATACAGATACTCTCTCCATCAGCTATAAGCAATATATTCACTTCCAACAAAATACAGCACAATTTCATTACTGCTGGGCCCAGAGATATAACAATTACAGACAAGCTCACCTCAGGACAGACGGTCCTAAGGAGGAGGCAAGTGTGGACTATTGAAGTGGGTTCAGTGTACTTTGGCAGGGAGATAAGAGATTTTAAATAAAATGGCTTTGTTTGAAAAGATTTGTGATGGCCTTTCATAGAGCAGGCAAAAGTTAGGGTTCTCAAGAGCAGAGACTGGTACAGGGACCCATTTTGCATGTATTTAAGATCATTAACCAACACTAAGGAGACATAACATGTAACATTTTCATCTCCATCCTATACATATTTGTTACCACACTTGTGTACAGTTGAACTCAATAAATATTTGTTAAGTTAAAATTAATATTTTTTCAACTCTTTTTTCTGGCATAAATCTTAATTAATCATTGTATATTATTCTCTTAAAATATCATTGCATTATATCTAAAAGTCTTACTTTTATATTCATAATTTATATTGTGTATTCATAACTAAGGTTTTAAGCCAAAATCTTTGATTCTTTGAGAGAAAATAATTGTAAGTAATTCAGTTTGGTACAATTTCTTAAAATTTTATTTTTCATATATTGCTATTATTTGCATGGAGAATATATACTTCACATAGTAAAATCTATTGAAGAATCTATGTTACATGAAGATAGTGCTGAGGGACAAGTCTCACATGTGTCTTACATTTCTGCATATTTTCACACAGAGTCATGGACTGTCTCTTTTTCACTAACTTTTATAGCATATTATAGAGAAAACAGCCTTTAAAAAAATGCAATACTTCTGTCTTGTTTCATTTCCTGAAATTCCACTCACTGAATGTTCAGGTATCATCTGACCCTTCACAAGTCACTCAGTGAGAGTTGAGGCTTAGAAAAATAAAACAAAATTTTAAAAATATGGCTATTTTGGTTCATAATCTGTAATTAATATTTTTTCTTTGTCTTTGATCAAAGAACCTATGTCTTCAGTCACTATCTAAGAAACAGTGGCAGATTAAACTGCAAGTTTGTACATAGGGTAAAATCTTAGCCTTTAAACATGTAGCAGATCACACACACACATGCATGCACTCGCACGTGCTTGCTAAATGGCTGTAGAAATTATTTGCATAATGATATATTATTAAAGGAGTAGGTGTTGTTTCTTTTCTTTATTTTTGTTTGTATTGCTTTTAAAATTATGCATATATGGTGTGAAATTCATGGATAGATTGGAAATTTTTCTAATTTTACATAACAGATACAGAATCTAGAGAGTTTTGATTTTCAGATTTCTCATATTATTATAAAGTATCCATAAATTTACCAATAATGTAAAATATTTTACTTCCTCAGTGACATTTGTTGTAATTCAGCAATAACGTGTTTTAAGTAAGAGAAAAATAGACTGAAAAATGCCACACGAAATACAGTGGTGCTTTGGTTCACTAAGTCAATTCATTCCACAATTGTGGAAAAGATGGCAGTGTTTGTGTTCATCTGGGGAAAGTGGTTGTGGTTGTGTTCATCATACAATACAGAGTTTGCAAACAAAAAAGTAAAATTTTGCAAAACTCTTCTGTTTGCTAATCAAATTGTTCACAAACAAAAGCATTAGTGAACTGAGGTACCATTGCATTTGAATCAAAATGTTGGAGTGTATCTGTTCCTCAGTAGTAGTAGTAATGAAAGCATTTTAATAAAAGAAAATTTAATTCCTCTTTGAGGTGATGTCAACATTATAGATAATAAATTACTTCATTTGCAGATAGCGCATACTCTTAAAATCATGTTATTGGATATGTTACAAAATTCAATGAATTATTTTATTCTCTGTTGGACACCATTAGTTTCCACTGAATGAGCTTTCATATGTGTTAGTATCTTTAAACACATGCTTTTATGAATTCATATTGAATTATTAAATAACACTAAATTGTGCTACTTAATGCACATTAAAATTATCCAAAATTATTGGAATAGTAAAATTCACAAAACATTATGAGTCCCTAGAGTAAATATTCTCTATCCTAAAATCAGTGGACATCAATCTGATCTTTAACATTATTTATTGATACATATAATGTCATCTAACTTCTAGATTTCAGTTTTTCTCACCTGCTTTTACCTGCCTTTTATAATCTCCCAATATATAGCCTATTGACTGATTACCAGTGTTCTGTCCAATTTTTCCCCATTAGTGTCCACTTTCAGAAAAAGCTTTTCCAAAGAAAAATAAGGCAAAAATCTAAAGATCCAAGGTACTTTAAGAATATGATGAAGTTTTTTTTTGCTTAAATTCTTTCATTAGTATATTTTAAGTACACAATACATTTACATTTATCATTGGGTGCTTGTACCTGTACATGATGTATCTTTGTTC
Organism: Heterocephalus glaber; assembly: GCF_000247695.1. Next base: position 7,245,371 of record NW_004624813.1, on the reverse strand, counting down.
TTATTTTTTCCCTATTACTTGTGTGCCCTTCACCCCCTCCATGCTTCCCTGCTTACAGAAGCTTTGTTTCCATTTTTTTCTTTTTTCATAATTTTTCCTTTCCCTTGTTTCCTTCCCCCCTCCCCTCCTACATCCCCTACCCCTTTGGACCTTTTCTTCCTATTTCAAATTATCCATGTTTATAGTGGCACAGTTCATAATAACTAAAGCTTGGAAACAGCCCAAGTGCCCATCAACTGGAAACTGGATAAAGAAGATTTTTTTTTAATAAAATGGACTACTACTCAGCCATAAAGAATGAGAAACTAGAGACATTTATAGCTAAGTGGATGCACATCGAGGCCATACTCTTAAGTGAAATAAATAAGACACACATGTGTAAAACGAATAGTTTCTCTAGTGTGAGAAACTGAAAGTGTAAATAAGGATTAAAACTATTAAAAAGAATGTGATGAAGTTTGATGAGGAAAAGAATTTCGGAAATTCATAGCCTCAGTCAAAGCTGAAAAGAGTGGTAGCCAAGTCTAAATAGAATTTGTCATGATGCTATGAAAGTAGAGGGAGACACAGAACAGTTCATATGTGCAAAACCAGTACAGGACATTCAGTCAAAGAGGATAGCAACTGGCTTATGGTAGCAAAGCCAAGTGAGATTTGACTCATTTTATGTAACTCTCCTGGCTTTTCTCCATGGACTCAGCCCTGGAATGAGGTATTGTGTTATGGAAGAACTATGTGTGTAGCCAGGGAAAGGGAGTGAACTATCTTTCCACCTCCTCCTCACTGCAAGATTGAAATGTAAGGCAGAATATGGATGAATTTACAGTGGAGCTGGGAGTTAAGAGTATTAAAGAGAGTGGAAAAATTTGAATTACATGAATAACTATAATTAAAGTAGATTGAAAATTTTCTTACTTGAAATTAGAAGAGTACTCACTAATATCATAAATCATAGGGGAAGCTGTGAAGAATATTGGATTTGTACAAGATTTTATCCAGAAATAGGAAATGACAAGGCTTCAGTATATACACAAAGAGAATACATACAAGAGCAAACAAATTACTTTCTGTTTTCATAAAGCCAAGTTTAATAAATATGTTAGATCCACTGTACACTACATCCTCTCCAATTTCAATAAATGCTGCTTCTTTGTGCTAGAACTTATAATCCTCTTTTACTTGTTTGTACTGAAAACATTTTTAGAGTTCTTAAGTAAGATTTTGAGATACAATGTTGAACTCTCCTGTCATTAACTCTATCTGATAATGACTAAAAGAACTTCTAAAAAAGAGAAGATTCCACTTGTTTTTGATAGTCTATCAATTCTACTACATATGATTTCCAGTGACTGATTTCCTCAGAATAATGCTGTAATAGTAAAATATTTTTAAAGTAGTAAAATATCAAATGAGTTATTTTTGAAATTTGATAATTTACATAGCATATGTGGTTATAATGATTTTTTTGCCAAATTCTAAATCAGAAACTGTAGTCTAAATTGTTTTTAGGTCACATTTAGGTATGAAAAAGAATCTAGCTTGCCAAATCATTCTAAACATTTTAATGTTTTTGCTATAATGTCTTTGTTTTAAAGAGCTGACAAAACATTATAAATTTCATATGCACATGAACAACACTGGAATTATGTATATTACATTAAGGCACCATCATATCCACCAGTACCAGAATCTCAACTTGCTTTTCTTGTTTCTGACTTCTGAGTTTTTATTACCTGAGTAATTTTTAAGTTAAATATTTTCTGTTAGTCCATTGGCCAGGTGTTTGTCTGCCAAATCATAATATTAAATCCCCTGCATATTGCTGGATTTAGAATATTTCCACCACATTAATCATCCCCAAATCTGTGATATAAAGGATCAGGACAGTCTATGCCATTATGTTTCTACTTCTTGTTGATCTATAATTAATTGACATTTTTTAACCCAATACCCCCTCCCAGTGATCAGTTTTCCTTGTTTTGCTTTGTGCATATTTTCAGTCGCCCTACTTCAGTTTATGTATTTTCTCATCTTCCATTACTGAATTCTAAATAGTTAAAGGACTCAATCAGTCATTATTTCTGATACTGTGTTAAGCATAATAGCAGTTCTGAATTATGTTTTGAAATGATTCAATCAGATATTTTTCATTCAAGAATAATACAAATGTTACAGTGAAAGAGGTTTTAAGTTGTCCTATGAACACTCCTAATACTACTTTGTCAGTTTGCTAAGATCATTAAAGAAAACATGGCACATTCTTTTTTTAAAAAAAATAGGATTGAAATAATTATTGGGATATTCTAATGTCTATATAAAATGATAATTATCACAATGACTGAAAACCCAAATAAATCTGTGGATATCTAAACTCTAAAACATTGTCAACTCTACTTTCAGCCAATGAAGGCTTGACTAAGGAGTTATGCATGTATTATGAATTGAGAATCTGGGGAAGGAAAAGTAAAACCTCAAAGAATAAAGGACATTTTTACAAAACACCACCATATCTATCATATAATATGTTCACTAATTTTATCAGACAGGTTCTTAAATATCTTATTATAAGATCAAGGTATTTAGGTTGTCAATCAAGTCCATTATTGAACAATTTTGATTAATACTCTATTTTATACCTTGCTTGAGGGTATAACTACTGGTAAACACAACAATCTATTTTTTCTTAATGTTATCAAATAGACTATTTGTGCCATAATACACAAAATTAATTTCGTTTAGGTTTAGATGGTTGGGTTTTTTATATGAACAACAATGAAAAAATCAAATCCCAGTTTAGATATTAATCCTAGCTAAATTTGGGCTGGAATTTTTTAATATAAGAACAGTTAATAGATATTTCCTTAATCAATAATGTATTAAAGGGAAAATACCCGAGGTACTTTTTAGACGCAAAATGAATAGAGATTCAAGTAAATCATACCAACCCAAACATTTAAGTAGTTACACAGAATAAGTTGCCAAGAGTGGAAATTTATAGTTAAAGAAGTAAAACAATACTGAAAATTCTCTGTGAAAGCAAAATAAACCAAACCACCTAAAGATTTACTAACTGCAGGTTTCTAATAGTTTTTTTTTTTTAAATCATGTTGTATTAGGCTTTGAATTTTCTTCTTTTTCTCATTTTGGCTAATTAATGTATGTCCTCTGAATTTCTATAGATTTTTAGATGAGCATGTTAATGCCTAGAAAAAGAAAGGTCCTGACACCATTTTGATTGGGATTGCATTAAAGCTTTAATTATTTCTAGCTTTTTTATATCTTAATGTTAAATATTCTGACTTTCCCTATCCCTTTGAAACAAAGTTTTGAACAAAACTGAAATTTTTACAATCATATCTGTACTCCCAGGCCAATTGGATATGCACATATATTTCTATCTTCTGAGTCAACTCTTTTCTGGAACATCAAGCTTTGTATTACAACAGTCCACTGGTGAGTGTGTTGGGAGATATTACATATTTTGGAGTAGGAAAAGACACATAGAATGTAGTAAGGGGAGCCAGGTGTGGTTGTGCATGCGTGTAATCCCAGCACTTGGAAGGCTAAGGCAGGAGGATTGCAGCAAGTTGGAGGCCAGCTACATAGTGAATTCAAGATCAGCCTGAAGTACATAACATTACCCTGTCTAAAATAATAAAAAATAAAAAGAATGTAGTAAGGGATACCTGGTGTCTGGCATTATGAAAGAATATAATAAAAGAGACCAATTTCAATTTCTATGATTAATACAGTCCTTACAAAAATATAAATCCTGTATTTCTAAGAATAAATTATGATGCAGATAAATGCAAAAATTAACAAATAAATAATGTTAATGTCTAAGATGAGAGGAAATTAATAACTCTAGTTATACTAATATGTGTAAAATGATAAACTCCTAAACCTATGGTTCCATGATCTTCAGCCCTTAAGAGACATAGTATTACTTACATTTGTGTATGACAATTTGAGTGGCAATAAAGAGTAACTCCTGTTCTACACAGAGGTGCCTCTGAGTGGAGCTTCAATCTCAGTTACATCTGGATCCTAAACGTGGGCTCCTTTTATCACATTGTTTTTTTAGGAGACCTGAGTAATTGAGTCATAGGAGTCAACTTCATTTACTAAGACATGATGTTTCCCTTAAAAAGAACCTCATGAATGAAACTGAACTAATCTCAATATCTGCAGAGGCTCATTATTCAAATGAGCTGGTGTGCATAAAGAGGCTATTGTGATTTCTTAATAGTAGTGTCTGTTTCACTCTCTGAATCATTTGAAATAACAAATTAAATATTTTAAAAGGTAAAAAAATACTATGTGGCAAACAGATTTATGTAAATATTGTTTTAAAATGTGTTTTTACCTCTGTAAGAATGGCTATCATCAAGAGTCCAAAAAAGTATAGATGCTGGGAAGGATTCCAGCAAAAAGAATCCTTCCTCACTGTTAGAGAGAATGTGAATTACTTCACCCACTCTCCAAATCAGTATAAAGTTTTCTCAAACAACTAAAAATAGAGCTATTATTTGAGCCAGCTATATCACTCCTTCATAGGTACCAATAAGAATTAAAACCAACATACCATGGGAGACTTGCATACTCTTGTTTATTGTGTGATTCATAAGAGCCAATATATGGAATCAACAGATAATTGGATATAGAAAATACAGTACATATACACAATTGAATACTATTCAGCCATAAAGAAGAACAAATTTTTCTCATTTGCAGGAAAATGAAAGGAACTGTATATTATCATCCTAAGCAAAATAAGCCAAACTCAGAAAGACAAATATGGCATATTGTCCCTAATTTGTGGAATCTAGGAAAGAATACATAAAAGTAGAATGAAGACTTTTATTAGATAAAAAGAAGAGCTAAGGGGGAGAAGAGTGAGGTACAAGGGAGGTTAAGAGGGAGATGTATAAGATCAAAATACACCATATACATTAAAATCCAATATTTTAAAATTAAGAGGAAGTAATAATAAAATGAAAAATATTGTATTGTATTTCAATCATATTTCTAACTGAAAAATTCATATGTGATTTGCACAAAATGCATCAGAATCAAACCTTTGGATAAATTAATGAATGCATGTACCAGTAAACAAAGTTAAATATCCCCAGAAGGAAAAGTCTATTTATCCAACCTTATAATTTTTTTTCCACTTTCCCATGAAAGTGAATGGAGTCTATTTCCTTTGGCAGGATAATGATAAAATGAATCACCATATCCCATGTGTGATCACATTCAACGCAGCAGAAGGGAGCCTGTAAGGGCACGTCTACCTTGATTTCTAGTGTGCATGCAGGCAGCCTGTATAGACACACTTTTTCTCTAAACAAATTCAGTGTCTGTATTCAAGTGAGGTGGAGAGTCTTGCCGCAAGTCATAGCCACAGCTAATGTGCAGCTGTACTTCTTGCCTAGTACCCCATTTCTTAATGACTTTTTTCTGTTTTATGGTTGAGTAAATAAACAAATTGCTATAAGTAACTAAAATATAGAAGCCAAGAAGCCGATTTCCACAGCTGGCAGCCCGATACATCAGAAGTTTAATTGTTAAAATGCACTCTTGGGGCCAAATTCTTTATTATTGTTTGTCTAACAATTACAAATGAGTTAGTATGTAGAAGTGGCACTTTGGGTACTATTAGAATTCTTTATAATAGATTTTTCCCCAAAATCTCTCCTTTATAGTGACTCATTGCTCATAGTGAATTAGAATAAACCATTTTTTAAAAGCAGGGATGAATTTTTAAACCATTAACACTCATTTCACCTAAATATTTAAATCATCATGACTAGTCTGGGATACTTTCTCTGAAAAATCACCAAAGAAATCAGGACTACATTGAATCTATATCAAATGCCTGTGGAGCAGAACTTCTTTCCAGGACATGTTGCTCTCTAGTGTGAATGAAAATTTTACAATTCTGTCCTTTTTGTCTTATTTTAACTAAGGCTCTTAAAGTTAATAGACAGGCAGATTATTGAAACACATGTCTCCCATTAACACACAAAAAAATTATAGCTTCTGTCCAAATTCAGATACTATTTCTTGCATCATAATTCTTTGTTCTCACTTTGCCATGCCTTACATTTGTACAAGAGGTCATTTATCTTATTAGCACAAAAGTATATTCATATGCCACACAATGATGTTTTTCTCAATGAAACACCCCATGTACAATGCTCATCCAGTAAAACAAAGCTAACATTTCTTCTTTTACTGATGTTGTAGCTATTACAGTAATGATATAGATCAATATATTTTCATGTGTTTGTGATGACAATGATGTAAATAAAACTACTATGTAGCTACTCTTTAAAAATATAATGTTGACAAAGAATATAAAGACAATTTTGATATATCTGTAAAATGTATTTGTGGTTTAAAGTATAGTTTAAAAAATTAGAAGTTTAATAATGCTGAGCTTCCACCTCACTGAATAAGAATGGCTGCTATCAAGTAATCAACCAATAACAAATGCTGGCAGGGTTGTGGGGAGAAAGGAAACCTTCATTGTTGGTGGGAGTGCAGACTGGTGCAACCACTGTGGAAATCAATATGGAGATACCTCAAACAACTAGGATTGGAAGTCCCAGCTATCCCTCTGCTGGGTATAGTCCCAAAAGAATTAAAAGAATCATAGCACAGTGATATATGCTCATTCATGTTTATAGCGGCATAGTTTGTAATAGCTAAAACTTGGAAACAGCCCAATTGCACATCAACTGGAGATTGGATAAAGAAGGTTTTTTTTTTAATGTGTAAAATAGAGTACTACTCAGCCATAAAGAATGTGAAACTAGAGATATTTATAGCTAAGTGGATGGACGTTGAGGCCATACTTTTAAGTGAAACAAATAGGACACAGGTGAAACTACTGAATGGTTTCTCTGGTGTGAAAAACTAAAAGTGTAAATGAGGATCAAAATGTATGATTGATATTGTGAAATAGGAAGAAAAGGTCTAAAGGAGTAGGGGAAGTGGGAGGGGTAGGGGAAAAGAAAGAAGGGAAAAGAAAAAATACAAGAAAAGGAAAAAAATGTAAACAAAGTCTTTGTAAATAGGGAAGGGTGGAGGGAGTGAAGGGTGGGCAGGAGAATGGGGAAAAAATAAGAATCAAGATACATCATGTAAAGGTACAAAATCCCAATGATGAATGTAACTGTATTGGATACCTAAAATATACCAAAAAGTTAAGGAAAAAAAATTAGAAGTTTAAAGTGAAAATATTATGGTAAGTTAATTATTTATTATGGAATAAAGAAAAAATTAATAAATTTAGCATAGTCAAAGTGCAGTGTTTTAAAGATTAATATAGTGTAGAGAAACAGCTTGGGTGTCCACATTCACGCACCACTCACTCATAGAATCATTTGGAGAAAACTCCCATCTGAATATTCTATTCAGGTTAATCAGATGATAACTGTGTACATGTGTTTGTGTATGTGTGTGCTTGTTTGAGTATAATAAGAACATTGAAAATCCACTCTTAGCACACTTTAAGTATTCAGTATTTGTGTATTTCAAATATATGAATTGCAAGTAATGTAAGACTTAATTATAATCACAATACTGACCATTAATAATTAATTATCTTTTGCTATGAACAGTGATAGGTGCCTTCGAGCCTTTAAATCTCTTTTAGTAAACTTGGGTAAATGAATTTTATATTTTAAATGTGCTGTCTCATTCTCTCTGGTATCAGTAAAAGTGTTTATGTATTTCAGGTGTTGCAATAAAATAATAAAATTTAAGGCAGTCTTATAAAAACACAGACTTACAAAATTATGATATTCCCCTTCAAGGCATGATAAAAGTCAACAAAATACAGTAGTAAAAAGTACCTTGCTGATTCCTACAAGGAAATGACATTAAAAATAATATCTTACATCTGTGCAGAAAATAAAAATCCTACTCCTTTTCACTCTTCTCCAAAGCAATTGCCCTAGACAGGGACGTGTTGATAACAAGAAGAATGTATTCACTCCCAAACACACACAGTTCAAGTAAACCAAACAGTTATCAATATTAAAATTTAAAGATGACACAAACATTTCAAGAGGAAAGAATGTGCTTTAAAGGTTTCTGTAACAGGTTGCAGATTTATTAGTAATTTTTCAATACCTTGAGACCAATTCAATTTGTCAGAACTCAATGTCTTGTCATTTCCCACAGAATCTTGAGTTTTAAATCAAGGCTAACTTTGCAACTAACCTTGGAGGAAAAACAGAATTTATAGTATTGCTGTAAGGCCTGAGTCTCAGAGGAATTTAAATCATTTAAATAATCCATTTTTATTTTCTTCACTATAAATGTGAAAAGGGAACAAATATGGCTATGTTTAACATTAAAAGTAATAATATACAAACAACTGTGCTCAACAGAGCTCAACAGAACAAGTTATGTTTCATAGTTTTTTTAATTTTTAATTTAAATTAAGACAATATGTTGATACATTACTTATATAATTGTTGGAAGAGTGGTTTAAATTTATTTACCTGATAAAATTTATGGGAGGACCATTAAGGAGTATCTTAAAATTAATTAAAGTAGGTATGGGGAAGCCAGAAATCTACGTTGGCTCATAAGTGCTAATTACAAATTTTATTTTGGTTTTTCTGAAAAATTTAATATACTATAGTCTCATCTAATTTATTTTAATTAAGGAGTTTATACACTGGAAAATTTCAATCATAAAGCTCATTTTCATGTATTCAAAGAATTAAATAGATTGGGGTATTATATACATTATAAAGAAACATAATTATGAGTTTATCTTATGTAAGTGAATTGTTAAAAAGTTCTAAGTTTTCTATCTCACCAAATACTTGTACGGGTTTAAAAAATCTTTTATTGTTTGAGATGTTATGTTTAAAATATGCAGCGACCAATTGGTGATATTGGTTCCTATTTCACTTCCTCATTTTCATTTTCCCTTTCTTCTTCATCCTTGAGTTAGCATACTGCTTTAATCATCTTGGGATAACATAAAAATATAACATAGACTAGGTGTCTTAAACAACAGAAATTTACTTTTTCAGACTTTTAAAACTTGTAAGGACAAAGACCGAAGTCATCATAGCTGGGTTCTGGTGAGGGGACTCTCCTTGGCACCCAGAAGCTGTCTTCTCACTGTGCTCCCAAAGGGGGAAAGAGACAGACTGCTGTTCTCTCTCGGGACTTCTCTTTCTTCTTCATAAGGACACCCGCTCTAATGAATTGAGACTCCCCTTTTTTTCCCTTTTTTTTCAATGTTGGGAATTGAACCAAGAACCTTTCCACTGAGCTTCATCGCCAGTCTTTATTATTATTTTATTTTGAGACTACCATCTCTTTAGTTGCTAAATTGTACAGGTTGAACTCAAACTTACACTTCTCTTGCCTTAGCCTCACAGAGTGCTGGAATTTTAGGAATGCACCAGCTAGGGCTCCAGCCTTAGGACCTAAATTAATCTTTATAATCTCCTTATCAAATACCCTGTCCCAAAAAGCTATATGGATGTTTAGGGTTTCAACATATGAATTTAGCAAAGTAAACAAATATTTAGTCCATACCATTCCAAACCTAACTTAACAAATCTATATTTATTTATTAATTTTTTATTTTTAATTTTTTTGGTACCGGGGATCGGACTTGGGACCTTGTGCTTTCGGGGCAGGCCCTGGAACCACTGAGCTAAATCCCCAGCCCCCAAATCTATATTTATCTCACATGTAAGATACATTCGCTCCATCCTAACATCCTGAGAAGCCTGAACCACTCCAACATCAACTCTAAAACTCAAAGTCTAATCTAAATATTATATAAATCAGAAGTAAGTAAGACCCAGGGTACAGTAAGACCTGAGTAAGACCTAAGACAAATTTTTCTCCAGTAGTGAACATGGGAAACAGAACAAATACTATATCTCTAAAATAAAATGATGGACAGATGTAGAATAATCATGTTCATTCTAAAAGAGAAATTTACAATGAAAAGGTGACAGTGGGCCGGGGATTTAGCTCAGTGGTGCCATCGCCTGCCTCGCAAGCGCAAGGTCCCAAATTGGATCCCCGATACCAAAAGAAAAGGTGACAGGTTTCAAGCAAGAACAAAATCTATGAAGGTAAATTCTATGCATATGTACACCACAAGGAATGTTATCATTAAATTCTACAAATATGTAGTAATAAAATTTAAAAAAATTAAATGGTGAGAAGAAGAATCAGGACTCAAGAAGACTCCTCTTTGAGCGGATATTTTGCCTTACAGGCCAGTGGTGGTCCGTGTTACACTTTGTGAGGTGCCTCTGCCCCTTCAGTGCTCTCTGAGGGCCCTGAGCATGCGGTCTCTGAATTTGGGAAGAGACATAATTTGGTCCACAGACCATATTTTATTATGTCATATATATCAGAATCTTCTTTCATGGAACCAAGGCTAAGATTGGATTCTGACAAATAATGTTTAACCAGTGTTAAAATGTGGGTATTTGTTAACAATAATTTCATAATAACTTAGATAAACATAGACATGTTAATGAAAAAATAGTAAAATCTGACTTTTCAATCATTCTAATTACCATACAAGCATGATACTTTTTCTCTTGTTCATTTTTTTTCTTTTACCATACTTCTTTTCCTGATAGACACTTTTGCTGTTTTTGCACATTTTCAAAAAATAGTTATCTAAATTTTTATGGTCCCATTTATCTCCTCCTTCTTCTTTAAGTTCATCATCAGCTTTTCACTACACCACTAAATTATTTTCTCTCTTTTTGTTCTCCATTATACTGCTATGTAAGATATCTGCTACTTTGATTCCCCTTTCCATAATATTCATGGGTTATGAAGATTAGGTGGTCAGCATCGTTGGGAGGGTCCTTTTCTGTACATCACACAATCCCAGCTGAATATTCTGCAGACAATGAAGGTCAATTACTAGGTATATGAATGGTGTATCTTGGATGATCAGTAGCGTTTTCAGATGACTGCACTCCTAACTAATACCTAATTGCAACTTCCTACAAGAGATCCCAAGTCGAGCCTGTTGGGAATCAACCAACAGTTCTGAGTAAATAAGTAGGACTAGAACAAATAATAATAATTTACCTTTTCAGCACAGCAGTTTGCTATACAGCAACAGGTAATGTGAACTTCATCTAAAACACCAATGGTCATTTTTCTCATTCTTTCTTTTTCTTGAGCTGTAAGCATTATCTGATACAGCTAAAATATCTTTCCTCTTGGTCTACTATATTTACTTGATTTCAGTTCCTGGGATAATTTTATGATTTATTTTAATTTTCTTGCTTTTCTCACTTTCCATTGATAATTCTTCTTCTATTTAATCTCATTATGATGTAATGTCCCAGTGCTCTGTGTCCTTATTTCTCTTCTACCTATAAATAAATCCCTTGGTAATTTAATTTTCATATATTTAGATACCAACCATATAGCAACTTTTACACTCATAACTTCAATCCAGAATGCTGTATATGACTCTATATTGATAAATCCATTGGTCTATTTGACATCCTAATTTGGATATCTATTTGCCATCACAAATTTTAAGTTCCTCCAACAACTCCTAATATATTCCTCTAAATATGTCTCATTACAGTGTTGGTATTAATTCTTGGAAGCTTCATCTTTCTAACTGTACCTTTTAATAATCCTCATTCTCTCACTTTGCATGCCTGATATAAAACTTACACAGGAACTATAGGAAGGTGATAAATAACTCTATGCTGTTTTTATGCTCTTTTCTGTTTTTTCACAATTCTGCCTATGAATGATGCGTAATTCTGCCTCCTCCCAATTGACCATAATTAACCACTTTACCAGTAAGATGTTTTTAAATATGGATGTGATAAACTATTAAGGGACCACTATTACCTATTCTATAACTCCTTTCAGGTCTGCAAGAAGGACATGAATGTATACATATCTCTGTCATGACTACAGAGTTATTCCTCACTTTTTATATTTGGAATACATATTATTCTTTTAAGTTCATCTCTTCCTTCTAGAGTTATGTAAAGGATATTTCTATTTCATTATCTTACTCTAAACTCTCAATTACCAGTCATTAATTAGTCTGAAAAGGGAAAAAAATCTAAAATAAGTGTTTACTAATATGAACCTTTTCATGTAAAAGAAACAACCATTTAAAAAATTTGTCAATGTCAAATTTAAAAAAAAATTCTGAAGTTGGCCAGAAAAGTTGCTCAAATGTAGTCACCAAATCCACTCACTCAAGCACTTTTGTATGTCAGATATAGATTCTGCTACTTGATTTCAAAGACCATCTTTCAAACATGTCATAAAAATTACACTGAATAAATGCTAAGTTTTTCTGAGTTTTACTATGTAATTAATTCTGATATAAAAATGAATATGTACAATACTAATTTTGTATTCACCTACAGGTTTTTAGTGCAGTTCTGATTTCATTAGATAAAAATTTAAAAATTAAAATTCTATAAAATTATATCTCCTTTCTTAATTAGAGAAATTAATTTTAATATTTTTAATGTTATTAAAATATATTACTTTAAATAATATGCAAGAATAAAGTCATATTTCTTGAGACTGAACACTAAATCTCATCTCAATACCACCGTTATAAATATCTCATATAAAATAGAAAATAAAAAGTAACCCTATGTCTATTGTCAACTAAAATTTCTCCAAAATGTGGTGATAATGTCTATTTTTTAATTCCTTCATTTTTTAGAACCTTTCTATTTTATAGTTTCTCCAGTAGAAAACTACAAATTAATACATGTATAAGAATAGTTTTAACTAAGATCACTATTTGAAGATGTCAGTGTGCCTAAAGTAAAGCTTTTTTCCCCCCCACAAGAAATAATTCTATTCAAATGCAGAAGTGATTCCATCTTTGAAATTTTAATTTTGATGCAGTTTATGCTACCTGGTAGTTAATTAGTTTGGCTCTCAAAATAAATTCTCTGTGACATTTTCCCTTGCTATATAAAAATCGTGGTCTTACAAAATTTCCAGTTGCTCTATGGCTATGCTCCACTTGTGGTGGAGTTCACCTCATAGTGTCCAGGAAAGAGAAAAGATAGAAAAGAAGAGTCCAGGGTCTCTACAACCCATTCAAGGGCATCCAATTTAATGATCTAACTTCTTCCCACAAAGCCCGCTACCTAAAGGTGCATCATTTCCTAGCAATATTGCAAGCAAGATGGCATTTGGAAGGGCAAACTTGAAACTTCAAGAAAGCACTAGATGTTTTTATATGCTTGTAGGAAATTGATGTTCTAAATGTAGTTTTACCAAAAATATTAAAGCTTTTATATATTATAGAACTTTCATAAGTTAAATGAAAATTGTTTTAGATGTATAATTATGTGAGTTTATGTTAGCATGTATACACTGTGCCAAATTGCTTATTTTTCAATATGTGTAATATTAATATG
>NW_004624813.1:7169486-7226652 GCF_000247695.1 Heterocephalus glaber | reverse complement strand
CTAGGAGCACAATTTCTCCTGTTATCTGAGAAATTATTTCTGATTTCATTTTTTCCAGATCCCCTTTTGTTTCCAGTTCAGTGGGTTCAGGTGGTTGAGTATCAGAGTGTTCCATCTCATTTTCCTTTGGGATTGCTGTAGGTGATCTGGAAGTCTGGTTTTGAGACTTATTTACTTGTTTTCTCATTTTGACTGTCGGGGGCAGTGGGGGTGCTGTTGGCACCTGAGTGGCTCACCTTCTCTGAGATGGGAGATGTGGGTCAGGGTCCAGGAGCAGTGGTAGGGATGATGGCCCAAAAGCCCCTTCCTCTGGGGTGGGAGTGGTGGGATGTTTGTTGGCCCAGAAGTCCCTTCCTCTGGACCAGGAGCAGTGGGACCAAGGCTCAGAAGCCCCTACCTCTGTGTCCAGAGTGGTGGGATGGATGGCAGCCCAAAAGCCCTTTCCTCTGGTCTAGGAGTGGTGGGAGGGATGGTGGCTGGGTAGCCCCTTCCTCTGGACCAGGAGCAGTGGGACAGTCGCTCAGAAGTCCATACCTCTGGTCAGGAATTCTTTAAATGCTGAGAACTTAACTCCAGTACAGTGCTTTGGTGGTCCAGTGTCCTCTGCATCTCTGTAGTGTGGAACCAGGTTGCTGTACAGAGAAGAGGCCAAAGGAGCAGGTGGAGGGTTTCCAGTGGATTGCTGTTGGGATGTGGGCTGATTGGGTGTTTTCAGCGCAACTGGAGACCTCGGGACCGTGTCCCCAGACCTGCCTGTCTGCAGCAGGCTGATTTGATGTTTTCTGCCTGAATCTAGTGGCTCATATTTTTAGGAAGAAAACTCACCAGCATGAAAATGCAAAAGAAGAATAATATAATTTGCCCTTAAGTGTCATAATGAAGAAAAAGATGTGCATATGTACACATATATGCATATGCATACATATTTAAAATTAATATTTATTAATTTCTAAGATTATTGATGATCTACCATTGTCTACTTGATTCTAGTAAGATCACTATAGTATATAAATTATAAGCTATATAATCATATTGCTCCACTATTTCATTGAACATATGGTATGCCTAGGTAGAGAACTTTTATCAAGGTCAAGTTTGGGAGCTGGTCTAGTTTCCATCTTCTAATAGAAGTGGTAATAAAACAGGGTCATATATACACATATACACACATATCTGTACATATAAATATTAAAATAGAAAATTGTGTCTAATATAATTAAGGAAGTTTAATGAATCCATTATATAGGAGGAGTGAGTCCAAATGGTGATGAAACATAATGATCAAAATTTCTCTGGATAGATTTTACTATTCATATAATATATAATTTTGCATAGTATTTTATACATTTTCTAACTTTTTTATGGGGCATGAGAAGGATTTGTCAGAAGTACGTATGTATTAGATTCACTCAAGAGTGTCACAAGTAGGAGGCGCCATATAGTTGTGGACTAGGGATCTGCTATGTGTTTTGGGAGGTGGAAATCAATAATCTAGCATTAGTTTCAGTGGATGTGAGACCATGGCTCTAGTGAGATAATGATCTATTCCTGTGGGAAATGCCAGAAGGGTGTTCCCTTCATAGGTGAAAGATGATCTATTACGTGTAATTGAAATAGTGTTCACACAGAAAATTCTGTGTTGCAACTGAAACAGTTTCCATGGTGACTTTTTTTTGTTCTGGGGATCGAACTCAGGACCTTGCACTTGTGAGGCAGGCACCAGAACCACTGAGCTTAATCCCTGGCCATGGTGACCTTTTTTATGAACTGTTTTTCTTCAAAAATTTTAAGTGACAGGAAATCTCAGTATTTTTTATCTTCTATATTAATAAGCAAGTTTTAACTACCATCTTAACCAGCTTTATTTCATGCAGAAACCTCCAAGTAATGTTAAGATCTATTTTAGTCAATAATCTCATTTACTCTATTCCAACTAATAATTAAATATTTATTCTTTCTCTTGAATAATTTTTCCCCTCTCTAACCCAAACAATTCAGTTTATGTATTTACTGTATCTCATTTGGTGAGATAGTCTCACCCTGTATAGTCTCACCAGTGATTTCTCTGCCTCTTATTGACATCTCTTCCTTCATCTATTTTATTACTAGAATTAGACTTCTGAAATGAAACTCTTGATATGACAGCATAATGCTGATATTTTCAATAATGTTCATAATTTTACACCAAAATTCAAACTTTTTAATGGTGTGCATAAGCTTCAATATCAGAATTCTGCATGCCATTTCACTAATACATCTTTTAAAACTGTTTACATTATTAGATTTCCAAACGAATCAAGTTTCCAATTGTTCTCTGCTTGTATCAAGGTAATTGCATTGGCTTCCTGCCTTGCCTTATATATGTCTGAGATTCTGTTATTTTCCAATTATAAATAGCAATCCCTTTTTCATGACTTACCTTACTTAGCCACCAATTAACCTTCACATAATTTACTCACTATAAATAAATTTATAACATTCTCTTTTTTATCTGTCAACTCACTTCTTCTTTAGCATGAGTCTAGTTATAATGATTTGTTTACTTATTTTCCACTTTACTTCAAAGTAAGCTATCTCTAGGTTAAGAATGTAGATTTTTCTTAGTGACTAAAGATGCTCCATAAATAGTAAACAGAACTAAAACATAGTGTATGGCCACTTACCTTCTAGGTTTACATTATCTGTTTACTAATATTAGCTACTTATGGATGTTCTTACATTAATAAATGACATTACTTGAGTTTTAGGTCGTTGGATTCCTATGTTTCCATTTCCTATATGTGGATATGGAGTTTTTTTTAACCTGGAGTTTTTGTATTAATAACATTATTAAACAAAGTTTCACTGAGTCTGTACAGCAGGGGCTCAGTTAATGTCACTTATTTCTATCATAGCTTATGCTTTGCTTTAGTAGTCAACCACTATTTTTCCTTCATAATACAAAAACTATTGACACAAGTGTAATGGGATAAAACAAAGAAACCTACTAATATTTTTAAATTAAATACTATGTAATGTTATACATTGAAAATGAATTACATACCTCAGGATTTCCAAGATCTTGGAAAATAGAATATCAGCCTTGTGGACCAGTTACTTTATTCTATATATGTAGGCTTTTGTTTTGGAAAGAGTCACAATGGCATAATTACCTATTTGCTTTAAGATCAATAACTATAGCTACCACTAAATCAATGTTAGTTAATGTAGCAGAGAGTTTTTTTCTTGTTTTTTACTTAGCTTTCTTCTAAAACAGCTAAATATAATGAGTAATAGAAAAGTTAGGGCCTGGGATTTAGCTCAGTTGTTTAGCCACCTGCTGCGCAAGCACAAGGAACCAAGTTCAATCCCTGATAACCAAAAAAAAGAAAAAGAAAGGCAAAACCCCAAACACATCCAGCGATATAAAAGAAAACTACTTTATCTTCTCACACTAAATATGCAGTAAGTGATGCAAAACACAAAATGTATTTTACACAGTATTTTCCCCTGACACTAAACTTAGTAATAGATATCTATTAACCTAACATTGTGAATTTAGCTAGATTTTTATGCTAGAATAAGAAAATGGAGTCCAGATGAATTTCTGACCTTAGCAAACATAAGTAGTTTTCATGTCTCTCTGAACTCATATTTGAGGCTCCCTTAGAAGCATTCTGCCATCCTCAGTCCATGAGAGTCATGGTATCAAATTGATTGAATTATAGACTTTAGGAAATGGAAAACTCATGGACAATGAACCACCAAATATGGAGATAGAAAGAAGTTATATTCCATCTAAAATTATCCGAAGAACAGCATTGTAGTACATAATCATTCTAACAATGTTCAACATAAAATAAAATGTACTATAAACATGATTTGCTTTGACCTCCTAAAATTATATATTAAAACATGGAATCCATTTTGGTGACATCAATAAGTGAGAAGAATTATGGGTAGGTCACTCCTCCACCAATATACAGTTTTTAAGTAAAGCAATCTTCAATTAGGCAATATTAAGTTTTAGCGGTCAATATACAAATTTTTTGATTTCACAAAATAATTCAAGTCATTCGAGGATAGAATGTTTTCTGTGACATAGCTAAGAAAATAGAAGCCCAAAAGAAAAATATCGGTTTCCACAAAGTTAGTTGCTTTGTGAAATATCAAGCATGCATGCATGTAGAAAAGTCAGTAGAATCATAAGTTTTTAAAAATCACGTTATTCATGGGCTTGAAACATTTTTCGTAATAGAATTGTAATCAATAATCTCAATTTCAAATTAACTTCACATTTGCACATGCAAATATAAGTAATGATCAATCATACATATTTCACTGTATATTACTATAAATAATGATTAATCTTATACATACACATATTATAAATATTTCAACTCAAATTATTATAAATAATGATCAATCTTATTAAACATATTTCAATGCAAAAATATGAAGTAAACTCTAGGAAAGCTTCAAAACACTAGAAACGATATTAAAATCTACAATTTGCTAGATTATACTACTAATTGTCATTTGAAAGTTATTTTTACTCTAGAAAAAAATCTGAGAGAACATGAGAATATTTTTCACAAACATAGATAAGTCATATTATGTACTATATAATGTATATGGTCCTAACTTAGGTTAAATAATTGTTTACATCACTCTGGCATCAAATCTTCAATTTTTTTCTAAAATATTTAAGTAATTATTGACGTAACAAAACTCCTCTGAAATGTTTAAGTTTTCTAAATTAATTCTGATATGTTAGGGTATGTACTACCTTATTACATGCAACAAATTTAACAATTATAACAGCATTAAATGATAGCATTGAGAATTCTCCTTACACAAAACAGTGTTTTTACTTTTTACTTTTCATGATATTGTAACCTAAAGTAACCTTATATAAAATGTTTTCCATTACAGTTAATGTTTTTTATGTTAAAAAATTTTTTTGGTGAAAAAAAAAAACAAAGACCCAAATCAAAGCAGTAAGTCATTAGCAAGGGAAAATCACAATACACAGCAGAAACCCAGATTATTAGTAACTACTTGGGAAACTTCTACTCTGATAAAATGGAGAATACAGTAGAAGAAATTGATGGATTTCTAGATACACACGGGTCAACAAAACAGAGCCAAGAAGATACAAAAACTATGAATAATTCAATAACAGGCAGTAAAATTGAAACATAATAAACAAGTACCCATTAGAGGAAAAGAAAGAAGGGAATGGAATTAATATGAGAAAAGGAAAGAATAGAAACAAAGTCTTTGTAGTTAGGGAGGGGTGGAGGAGTTGAAGGGAGGGCAGGGTAATAGGGGAAAAATATGAAGCAAGATGGGTTATGTAAAGGTGCAAATTTCCAATGATGAATATCATTATATTGTATACCTTAAATGTACCAATATAATTAAGAAAAAAGAAAAAAAAGGAAAAAAAGAAAAAAAAGAAAGCCCAAGACCCAGTGGATTCACTGCAGAAATCTCCAAGAACTTTAAGGAAGATTTAATGTGAATACTCCCCAAACTCTTTAATGAAATGGAATGGGAAGAAGTACTCCCAAAATTATTTCTGAAAACAAGTGTTACACTTATTTGCAAACCAGACAAGAACCCAATTGAAAAAGAAAATTAGAGGAAAATCTCTTTAATGAACACAGATGCAAAAATCATCAACATGTTACTGACAGATAATAACAAATCATCAAAAAACAGAATTCATGATAAAGTAGACTTCATGCTAGGGATGCAAGGAGGGTTCAGCATAGGCACATCAATAAATATAATGTACCATATAAACATAAGCAAGGATAAAAATCATATCATCATCTCCATAAGTGCAGAAAAAAAAAAACTTTCATAAAATCCAGCATCCATTCGTGACTTTAAAAACCTAAAGAATATAGGTATAGAAGGACTTTACTTCAATCTGATGGAAACCATTTGGGACAAACTTGCTGCCAATATTGTACTGAATAAGAAAAAATTTAAAAGCTTTCCTTCTAAAATCAAGAACAAGACAAACATGTTCATTATCACTACCACTGTTCAAGATAGTACTCAAATCATTAACTGGAGCAATCAGGCAAAACAGAAAGGATTAAATATAGGAAAGAAGTAAAATTACCATTATTTTCAGATGACATGATCAGTTATATAGAAGAAATAAAATTCCATCAAAAGATTCTTAAAATTAATACCAAACTCAGCACTTTATCAAGATACAAAATCAATATACAAAAATCAATAGTATTCCTGTACACCATTAATGACATATGCAGAAAGAAATTGGGAAAATAATACTATTTTCAACAGCACCATGAAAAATTAAATACTTAGAAATCACTCTGACAAAGGACACGAAAGACTTCTACACTGAAAACTACACTACTCTGAAAAAGAACAAAGAGGGCACCAGAAAATGGAAAGATGTCCTCTGCTTCTAGAAAGGCAGAGCAAATATTGCCAAAATGGGCATAACCCCCGAATTGACATACATATTCAATGCAACCATAATCAAAATACCAATGGTATTCCTCACATGCTATAGAAAACAATCCTAAAATTCATATGGAAGCAGAACAGACTCAGAAGAGCAAAAGGAATCTTGATCAACAGAGCAAGGCAGAAGGCCTCACAATCCTAGATTTCAAGTTATATTACAAAGCTACAATGAGAAAAACAGCATGGTATGGCAAAAACAGACATGTGGTTGAATGGAACAGAATAGGGTGCAGAAACTATATTAGGCTCATTCATCTATCTGATCTTTGGCAAAGGGGACAAAATATAAACTGGAGGGAAAAGTAAGATCTTTAACAAATGGTGCTGAGAAAACTGGCTATCCACATACAGGAGACTGAAGCTAGACTCATGTCTCTTAGTTTAGTTTGATATACTAAACTAAAAGCAAAATGAATCAAAGATCTAAATATAAAATAGAAATACTTAATCTAGTATACTTTAATATAGATAAAACTGTTGAAAACAGGAATAGGCAAGAACTTCCTGAACAAGACTATAAGGGCAGAAGAGGTAACATGAAAAAAATTGAGATTATATCAATTATAAAAAGCTCTTCAAGGCAGAGAAAACAAACAATGGAGGGAAGAATAGAAAAAAAATATTTGCCAGCTATTTCTTAGAAAACTAACACCTAAGAATACATAAAGAACGCAGAAAATTAGATCCCCCAAAACAAAAGCCTAAATAAAAAAAAATGGGGAGCTGAGATGAATGGACACTTCACAGAAGACTTACAAATGGCTGATAAATACTTGGGAAAAGGTACTACTTTTCTAGCCATTAGGAAAATGCAAATTGAACAACACATATTCTTTATGCTTCCAGAAAGAATGCCTATCAACCAGAAATCAAACAAGAACAAATTCTGGTGAGGCCAGAGGAAAAAACAAACCCTTTTGTTGGTGGTAATATAAACTAGCACAGACACTATGGAATTCAGTATGGAAATTGTTCAAAAACTTAAAAATAGAAATTACATTTCACCTAGATATTCTCCTTTATGTGTCTTCCCAAAAGAGTTAAATACATCATATTACAATGATATATACACACCCATTTTTATAGCAGCACAACTTAAAATAGCAAAGCCTTGGAAGTAGGTTATTTTTTCTTCGATAGATGAATGGATGAAGAAAATGTGGTATTATTCGCGCTGGAGTATAACTCTGCCATGAAGAAGGGTAAACTTGACTAAATTGGAGAAAAGTTGATAAGCTTCAAACCTCAAGATTAAATGAAATAAGCCAGACACACAAGCTTAAATATCACATTTTCTCTTATATGAGAAATCCAAAATATAAATAAGTTAATGAATAAAAGCGTTATATAGTTAATAAAAAAGTAGCCAGAACTTTTCAGAAGGAGAGGGGCTGAGAGACAGGGAGGAGGTAGTAGAGGTAGGGGAGAGGGGAAGGAAAAGAATAGAATAAAAAAATTTACATGATTTGTGTACATGTAATTATTCCCCATGCTGAATGTAATTATTATGACCTGCAAAATTGTATTAATAAAAATTAAATAAATACATGCATAAAAATAAAAAAATAAAAGTATATTAAATTTTTTTTCTACTCCAAAGCTGTGAAAATATTTTCCTTTATTTTCTTTCAAAAACTCTGTTGATTTTTCACTCACGCTTAATTCTGAAATATCTGAAATTGAGCTGTCCTTTTTCACATCATAGGACCTTTCTTTAGAATCATCTACATTTTATTTTTCTTTTTTAATGATTTTTACTGACTTGGATAAATACATAAAAGCAAAATTACTGAAATACTGATGAAATCACAGATAAAAAAAGCTGCTAAGCTGTTTCCAAATTGATTATGCCTCTGGCTTCACAAAAAGAAAGATAAGAATGCTTCAGTTTCTTCAAATCTCCACTAAAATGTAGCATTTTCATTCTTACTACTTTTAGTGATTCCTGTGGATATTTCCTAGTATCTTTTGGTCCTTATAATTGCTATCCCTCTAATATATAAAAATGTTAAGTCTCTGTTCCTGTGACTATTTACTATTCATATATATTATTTCCTGATGTGCTCATTTAAATATTTCACCCGTCTCTTGTAAGCTTATTTTTATCCTTATAATTGAGCTTTAGCAGTATTTTATACTTTTAGGCCATAACTATCTATATATTATATTATATATTTGCATAATTTCAGTATTCATATTATGTAGATTTATTTTCTGGAAAAATAAATTTGAGAAAGTTTTTTATTGTTTTCTTTTATAATTAGTATACTTTTTTCACTTAAAATATTTTCCTTGCACAAACTCATGAAGCTCATCAGCTTTCTGCAATCATATTGGATAGTTTAGCTTTTCTCAGCAGGACCGTTATCTTGGTGCCTATATACTGTCTTCTACCCAGGAGCAAAGCATTGTTAGTGATCAAATATTACATTATGTACCATTATGTATAATATTAAATGTGAAGTTGTTGAAAAAAACCAAAGTTTTCAATTTCATTTTTATAGTTAAATAGCTATTATTTCATATTATACATTATCTGATTTGATATTAGATGAGCATTCAAATTTACCTTAGGCAATTTCAAAATAGACTTTGATAATTCAAAGAATATGCCTTTATAAATAACCAAAATGGATTTAAACTTTGTTATTATTTACTTGATTTGTATAGAATACTAAATGTAAATTTTAATTAAATTATTTTAAATTAGTAATAAAATAAAATGTAACTCTGCCAGTAAATACACTATTAAGTTCTACTTAGCTATTCAATGGTTACCCTTCTGAATGGGAAAAACAAATATATGATTAGATTTATTTCTTAAAAGCTCAATGAAGACATTATTTTCATCCCATAAAGGAACGGTCCAGAATTTTTTATGTAAAGCAAAGGGAAGATTTTCTTTAAATTTTCTGATGCAACTCTTTGACATGTTTTGTGTCCTCTACCTTGTTCTATTTCTGGTACTTAAGAGAGTCCAGTTACCCACAACAAATCAAAGTTTATAACAATTCAATACGGAGTAAGTGATTAATAAAAATAAAGTGGTCATGTATATAGTACATTGGGACAAAAAGCTTGAGAAAATAACAGGGTAAAGATAAGTTTTAAGTACTAGGAATTACTTTATTTTTAAATAAGACAATTTGAAGAGTACTTCATCCATGTGAGAGTTCAACTGTGGATAAATATGAATATCTTGAATCTGAATTAGATACACAACTGTTTGGGCAATTAAAACAATTTCTGTATAATTTAGATATTCAATTTAGATTTCTGTATAGTTTATTCAATTTAGATGTAATTTAGTTATAACTTAGACATTCAATTTTGATATTTAGATATTCTGTATAATTTAGATATTATACTCTGTATCATTTAGACAAAATGATAATCTGCTCTTATGTATACCCATGTGCAATTCTTTCAGAGCAATGTCCTAGAGGGTTCCAATTATTCCATATCATAGGAAATGGCCTTTGGAAAATCAGAGAGAAATATTTTGGCAATATTCCTAGTTCTATCTATACTAAAACTTTATCAAGAAAGATGTTGGGTGTTTTTATCATTGAAGTTTAGGCTCAGGAGCATATAATAAATTACAATGATAATAAGATTACTCAAAACATTACAATTTATTCTCTCATATTAGAACAAAATAAAAAAAAAACTCCCCTCTCACAAGAATACAACAAAGAAAATGACCATTCCAATCATAAAGTAATACCTCCATAAAGTCATAACCTTTTTTCTATCTCTGTTACACTGATTTCCACATTCTATATCATAGGACAGGCTAATCCAGCTAACAAAATCATCATCTTTTGATTCTTCCAGGCATGAGGGAGGAGAAAGAAAAAAAACAAAGGGCTTATGCTACAAGTAATGTGGTAACCTAGTGGCTCCTACCTTTTTGACACCAGGGACTATTTTAATCAAATAACAGTTTTCCATGGACTGAGGGAAAAGGGAACAGTTTAGGAGAGATTCCGCATATTACATTTATTTTGCACATTATTTCTATTACTATTACATTGTAATATGTAATGAAATAATTATAAAATGCACCATAATGCAGAAGCATTACATATTAGATACTGAACTAGTCATTAGCTAGTATAAACTCTACCACGAGATTCAGCTTAATTGTCCCCTGCCACTCACTAAAAGAGTTTTGGTATGAGTCTCGACGCAATTAATTTATTATGGTCTCTGTGGATGAAAACAGCTCTACTAGTGTTAATCTGCATTTTCAGCCTCTCCCCAGTGCTAGCATCACCACTGCAGCTCTATCTTATATCATCAGGCATTAGATTCTGTTATAAAATATTCTAGGTAGGGCTGGGGATTTAGCTTAGTGGTTCCACTGCTCGCCTCGCAAGTGTAAGGTCCTGAGTTCGATCCCTGGTACCAAAACAAAACAAAACAAAAATACATATTTTAGGGCTGGGGATTTGGCTCAGTGGTTTTTGCTGCCTGCTGCACAAGCTCAAGGACCCGAGTTTGATGCCCGGTACAAAAAAAAATAAAAAATAAATAAAAAATTTAAAAAAATAGCCTAGGTAGATCATTCTCATGTGCAGATCACAGTACCACTTGCACTTAGATTATATAAGAATCTAAAGCAGCTGCTGATCTAACAGGAAGCAGAGCTCAAGTGGCAATACAATTGATCAGAAGTGGCTACAAATATAGATATAACTTAGCTGTCTTGCCCATATCTCATCTCCTGCTATGTGGTCCAGTTGGGAACTCCTGTGAAAGAGCTTCCTAATATCTTTCAATCAGTCTTTCTGGGAGTTGCACATAACTTCTCTATTCACAAGTCTGTGGACTTAAATCTATCTCATGATCAGACCTACCCACCTGTGAAGGAGGTTGGGAAATACACATTGGGAAATGTGCACTGGCAGGAACTGAGACTCTTACAAAAGCAGTGGGAGAACATTGATTTTAGGCATAATATTATGAGTTAGAAATAGTCTGTCTTTTTATTAATCTGCATTCATACACATTCTTACTTTTATATAAAAGATACACTTTACCTATTTCCCACCCCAGAAATTCTTGTTAAGCTTATTTGGGGCCTAGTACTGGACATGGCTAGTCTGCCTAATCAGGTTATATGTATCTTCTCATGACCTAGTAATTTAAGGACTGAATGACAAGCTATCTGCTTTCATATTGACAAAGAACAATATAGCTCATTACAACTACCTTATAGAGTACTCCCATACTGAAACATGTTGTTGTACATTATAAATATATGAAATTTTAGCTGTCAATGTAAAAATAAATAGAAACTATCTTCTATATGACAGAAATAATACGCCCTCATTTGTAGTCAAGAATAATGATGCCTCACTAAGCAATAGGTTATTTGGTCATCTCCTCTCATTGCTCTCTAGAATGTCATTCTTTGCACATCATCTTCCATTGCCATATTAGAACTGGAGAGGAGAGTATATTTTAACAATTCATCTTCTGGGGTTAGGCAACTAAAGAGTGTTTAGAGGTTTAATAGAGACCATTTTCTGCATGTTAGCATTGAGGTTTCTTTGACAGTAACTCCCTTAAAAACTCAGAAGCTCCAAATCTATCTTATTTCTGTCAACATGTGCATGAATAACTAAAAGGAGACACTATCACAATATGTTTTAAAGCTTAATATCCCAAATCTGTATTTTCTGTTTTTGATGATCTTCACTATAGCTTATAATGTAAGGACCAAAGACATACAATCTTTTAAAATAACAAGCACAGAAGGATAGCAAATATTTATATTAATGTTTGCAGTAGGCTCACCACCATGGACAATGGAAGACACATTTTATTTGTTAAGCCAGTAGACAGACATGCCAAGTTCCAAATTATAACATTCAATTTTATATGTGCATACTCTTTTTTAAGAAGTTGGATGTTTTCTTCTGTATTGTTTTCTTTTTAAAATATCTTATTTTTCTGGGGTAGTAATAAAAATTGTATGGAGACAGATTGAAGACATTTAGGTAGGTCATAATTTTTATATTGAGATCCCTTTCCTCCTGGCATAATATATTTAGTTTCTTTAATAGATTATATTTTGGAGGACAAAGTGGTGTTATGCCATCTAGTTCTTGCTGCTTTCTTTTTTTCATAACCAAGAATCCTCCCCTTCCAAGTTACTTTTCTCCACCTCAGAACCAATGCTTTATTAAGATTTCTACCTCTGACTTCTTTCAAAATTATCCACCTCTTATTGTCTTTCCTCATGCAGGAGTCAACAAATATAGCAAAAGAGGTAAACCTACTGCCTGTACTGGTAAATAATGTGTTATCTGGACTCAGCAGGACACACTTGTTTGTGTATTGTTTGTGACTACTTTCATGATATGACAATAAGTTAGTAGTGCGAAAGAGGCCACATACTCTGCAAAGTAATACATTTAACATTTAATCATCTACTACATAAAGAGTTTGCCAACTCTTACTATAGTAACTATTGCTCTGATCTACCAGGTCTAAGAATTAGTTCATTTGCCTCTTAACTCAATACACATATTTAGTTTTCTACACCTACCTTAACAAACTAGCATAGACCAGATGGGTTGAACAACAGAAGTTTATTTCCTACAATTTGGTGGACCAAAAGTTGACACTGTGGTGTCAGAAGTATTGTTTTTTTCTGCTGCCCTTCTTTTTTGCTTGTAGATCACTGTCTTCCTCAGGTGTCTTCCCATGGTCTTCCTTCTCTGTGTGCTTCTATGTCTAATCTTGTCTTTTAGGAATAGCTAATTACAGGATAGTACCCACTTTACTGCTGTCATTTTACCTTAATTATCCCTTTAAAGACTCTTTCCAAATACAGTCTAATGTATTGGGGATTTGGATTTCAGCATACTGATTTTTTTGATGAAGAATTCATCTAAAAACTGTTTTATATGTATGTGTATAGCTATGGACAATGATAGTTGTTGTGTCAATCAAAATTAGTTTTATGGATGATAAACAGATTAAGATTAATGGTTATGATTATTTTATGGGAACTTAGAAACGCATTAAATCAGCTTTCATTGATGGACTCATTCCTTCTTTCCCAATGGATTTCATTTTTTGTTTTTTTTGTATTGGGGATTGAATGTAGAGCAGTCACACGGAGCTACATTTCCAGACCTTTTTGTTTGTTTGTTTTGTTTTGCTTTTAGTTTTGAGGCAAAGTCTCAGTAGGTCATTAAATTTCATAGGCAAGGTTCAAACTTGTGATCACCTTGCTTCAGCCTCCCAGAGAATAGAGCTATTTAACAATATGAGGCATATTTATTCTATGGTATTTATCTAAAATTCTGATATTTAAAATCTTCAATGACTTTGTTTTATTGTTTATACTTTTTGCTCATTTTTATCATGTTTGGTTCCCTGGGTTATTTTGTAGTTTTTCTTATGAGTAGTAAGGGTTATTGGAGGTATACTGATGGAAATAACTTTTGTCCTGGATTTCTTTGAGATGTTTTTTTCACAGGAAGGTTTTCATCCTTCCAAGCAACTTGAGAAGTAAGAGTAGGTAGGAAGGAGCCTGGGGGGAGGTCAAACCATGGTCCCTAAGGCAGTTAGAGAGGAATAAACTCTGTTGTGCTGCTGCACAGAAGGGTAGATATAGGTAAGCCAAATATGCTATATACCTCTAAAACTAGAAGAAAATGTTTGTGTTTTCACTATAAAGAAATTATGAATGTCTGAGGACATAGATATGCTTAGCCTAATAAACATTATACAATGTCTACATATACAGAATGATCATATAACATGTAGTTTTGAATGATTTTTATGTTTTATGTACCAGCTAAAATAAATTTAAAACTGTTGATTCTTAGGGAAATATCAACTAAGTTGGAAGGCTTAAAAATCTATTTCAATTTTCTTCCAGAAAAAGTAAAAACCTGTAATAACGCAACTTTATTTCAAGTAAGTTTCTGGATTAAGTAGAAGGTCTTATCATTGGATGCTCTGGTTCAAAATTCATTCCTGTGGGGAAAGAAAGATGATTTCCATTTAATTGTGTGTGTGTGTGTGTGTGTGTGTGTGTGTGTATGCAGATCACAGTAAGTATTGTGTCATTGGAACCAGCAACTTTAAAGCCATTTTCAAAATTTTATCCCAGATCTTATTTCTAAAGTCACTCGATTATGACAAGGTCAGATGATCTTTTGGTGGCCCTATTATGCAATGTGGCATTACAATGATTCCCAGAGTTGAAAGATATATCATTTCTTTGGCTGTTGCAAATATTGAAGGAGTGATTTAATACCAGGTAACAAATCACTTCCTACTTAACTAGCTAAAGTGGACATCAATCTCTGTTACTAACCTGATTAGTAGAGGGTACTGCCAGTGTGGTCAACATCAGATTTAAACTTGTTACATTGAGGTTTTTAGCTTTGCAAAATTTACCAAATTTATTTTGGGATTTTTGTATAAAAGACACCCACAATTAAATAGATTACTTAAACATTATTAAATCATAGATGTTTTTTAGTGGAAAAGATTTTTTTTTAAATACTCAAAATTGAATTTGGGACCTTAACACTGAGCCATATCTCCAACCTCTTTTTTATTTTTTATTTTGAGATGGGTTCTCACTGTATTTGCTGACATTACAATATGGGCTTGAACTTGCCCTCCTCAGACATAAGCATTCCAGACAGCTTAAATTATAGGTGTGTACCACCACACCCAGCTGAGTAAAAATTTATCATGCACTATATAGCCAGAAAATAAAATATCCATTTTGATAGCAAATATTGTTTTTATTTCAGTTTAAAGTTCAGGTATGATAACCCAAGATATGTCTAATAGCTACTTGGCTTGATTAAAGATTCTGTCTTCATTTCATCGCTTTAACAATACTATTATGTCAGGTAGTTTGTACAAATTGAACTGCATTGATCACAAAAATATTCACATATTTATTTATCTATTCATCTGATTTCTCCTTGACTCTTGCTTAGAGTAGGCCTAACTCCCAAATCAGAACTATATCTTTCCAATACATGCTGATAGATAAATCTTCAGAATTTACCATGTATAAATTAGGACTCAAAACAATTTTTAAACATAATAATATGTGATGTTAATTATTTTGAAGGTAGTAACATTTCATAGTGTGTGTGTATATATATATGTGTGTGTATATCAAAATATCTGTTTGAAAATGCAAATTTTATGTAATTATTGTCAGTCATATATAAATAAAGCTGGGGGAAATTTAGATGAAATAAAATTCCAAGTAGTGTGTTACAGCTAATGGTTTCAGTTCCAAGTACGAGAGTCTGACTTGATTAATCATAAGTGTCAGCCCAGTCAGGAGACAATAGAAATATCTCAAAAAGACAAAAAGTAATCAAAACTAAAAACAAAAACAGAAAAAAACGGCAGAAATTTTTTTTCTATATTAAAACCAAATAACATATCGAGTAGAACATAGTGCTTTATAAAGTTATACAGTATTGATGTATATAGGCTGAAAAAGAAACAGATTGTTTGGTTTTTAGTTTTCAATTGGCAAACTAAAATTGTATGTACGTAGGGCATGTTTATATTTTGTTACATCTATACATCATATAAAGATTGAGCCAGTCACGTATCCATAAATTTACCTGCTTATTTTTTCACTTTTGTGTATGATTGTGTACAAAACATTTCAAAATCTATTCTTGCACCAATATATGTTGAAAGACAACCATTAGCCTTTGTCTGCCAGTTACTTACACTTCACATTAAACTGCTGCTCTAAGACACTTAATCAAATTGAACCAAATCTCTTGGGATTAGCTCACCTATAATCAGAAGATCGCAAGAAGCTGAAGAAATGTTATAAGATAAGTCCAAACAGATTTCTGTATCATAAAGCACTTATTAAGAAAATTGTCACCAGCTTCTGTTTTCTAACTATCCTAAGTTGAATTGATTCCTATGAGATATTTGTACAGGGTCTTTCCATTTTGCTACAGATATTTATAAAAATACTTATAAAAAGAAGTATCTATCTTTGTAGTTTCTAACATACTAGACAATAAAACAAATTTTAAAAAGCCACAATTTTTGAATTAATTTTATTGGTACATTTAAAGTATACAATATAATGACATTCATCATTGGAAATTTGCACCTTTACATAATCCATCTTGGTTCTTATTTTTTCCCAATTCCCCTGCCCTCCCTTCAACCCCTCCATCCCTCACTATTTACAAAGACTTTGTTTCCATTTTTTCTTTTTCTGATATTAATTCCATTCCCTTCTGTCTTTTCCCCTACCCCTTCCACTTCCCCTTCCCTTTTGGCCCTTTTCTTCCTCTTTCACATTATCTATTATACCTTTTAGTCCTTATTTACACTTTCAGGTTCTCACACTAGAGAAACTACTTGGTATTTACACATGCATGTCCTATTTATTTCACTTAAGAGTTTCGCATCAATGTGAATCCATTTAGCTATAAATGTCTATAGTTTCTCATTCTTTATGGCTTAGTAATACTCCATTTTATTTAAAAAAAACACATATTCTTTATCCAGTCTCCTGTTGTTGGGCAATTGGGTTGTTTCCAAGTTTTAGCTATTACAAATTGTGCTGCTATGAACACGAGTCCACATATACCACTGTGGTGCGATTCTTTATTCTTTTGTGAATATACCCAGCAGGGGAGTATCTGGGTCAAATAGGACTTCCAATCCTAAGTCTTTGAGGCATCTTCATACTGATTTCCACAGTGGTTGCACTAGTGTACACTCTCACCAGCAGTGGAGCAGGGTTCCTCTTTCTCACAGTCCCTCCAGCCTTCGTTATTGGTTGATTTCATGATAGCAGCCATTCTTTCTGGGGTGAGGTGGAATCTCAGTGTTGTTTTCATCTGTATCTCTAGAATGATCAATGATGTTGAAAATTTTTTTCATATGTTTATTTGATATTTCTACTTCTTTGAGAAATGTCTGTTCATTTCAGATCCCCATTTTCAGATTGGGTCTTTAAATTTGGGAGGTCTGATATTTTTAAGTTTTTTATATATTCTAGATAGAAGGCTTTTGCCTGAGGTATAGCTGGTGAAAATTTTTTCCCACATTGGGAATTGTCTCAACATTGTTGGTGGTTCCTCTTGCTGTACAGAAGCTTTTTAGTAAGAAGAGATCCCCCTTGTTGATTGTTTGTGCTAGTTAATGGGCAACTGAGGCTTTGTTTATAAAATCCTTTCCTACACCAGTGTCTTCAAGAGTTCTACCTAACCTTTCTTCCAGCCAGTTTGGTGTTTCTGTTTTAATATTTAGATCTTTACTCCATTTTTATTTTAGTTTAGAGCATGGTGAGAGATACAGGTCTAGTTTTAATCTTTGGAAAGTTGAAACCCAGTTTTTTTCAGCACCATTTATTAAAGTGGCTATCTTTCCTCCAGTGAGGGTGTTTGGCTCCTTTGTCGAAGATGAGGTGGCTGAGGTGTGTCTGGAGTTGGTTCTGCATCTTCCAATTGGTTTCTGAGATCTGTTTCTTTGCCAGTACATTGCTGTTTTTATCACAGCAGCTTGCAGTACAGTTTCAAGTTGGAGATTGTGATACCTCATTACTTGACTTTATTTCCTACTATTGCTTTTGCTATTCTAGATCTCTTCTTGTTCCAAATGAATCAAAAAGTCACATTTAAAGAAAATAGAGAATGTTAGTCAGTGAATTTCCCCCTACAAACTTGGGTCCTTGCACTTGCGAGGACTGCAGCAGTACCACTGAGCCAAATCCTGGCCCTCCACCTACAATTGTTAAGAGGTGTGATTAACAAATATGATGACTGTATAAATTTGAGAATTTATTACATTAAAAAACACATTCTCATCAATCCCCCTCAAAATTCTTACCCTCACTTCAAGCACACTTAACCCACATTCTTGTTATTTCTGAGACAGTTGTGGAAGCCCTCATTTGTTAGTGTTTTTAGTTGCACTGTCCTGACTGCCTTGATGTCTTGAATTGATTCAAAATATTTGATTTCATGCTCATTTTGACATTAGGATAGAGCAGAAAGTCTTATGATGCCAGATCCAGGGCCAAAGATAGAGAGGGACACACAATAATATTTTCAGTTGGAAGACACTTGACCACATCAATGACCTCATTTTGATTGCATTTTATAAAAACATGCATGAAAGAGGACTTCCAGAAGTGTTTCAGAAAGTGGCAAGAATGAGGAGATAAATGTACTCAAAGCAAGTGAAAGTGTTTTGAGAGGGATTAATAGCAACTTGTCTTGTTTTGTTTTGTTTTGTTTCCGGGGTTTGAACTCAGGTCCTTGCGCTTGCACAGCAGGTGGTGAAAACGCTGAGCTAAATCCCAGGCCCAGCAACTTGTCTTTTACTGCAACAAACTTTAAAACTTTTAAAGAGCATTTACTATATATTCTGATAATCCTTCAAATTTTGCATGGAATTCTTTATTATATAAATATCATTTCTTGATTAGCAGGCATGTAGTCAGTATATTAAGAGTAAAAATTGGAAGTGAAATAAATCATATGAAAGTTAACTGTACATAACTTGTTACATAGTTTATGTAATTTCTTAACCTGGCATATTAAAAGTTACATGTTTTAATCATCAACACACCTTTCAATGACAAGAAAAATCCTAAAGTGAAATTACATTAATTTTATTTCAAAAAATTGAAATGAAGGGAAGGTTTTAATAATGTGCCACATACTTTTTTACCTAGAATAGTGAAAGCTAAAATAACTTGAACTTTATATTTTGTTTTTGGAAGTCACTTAACAAATTCCAAAAATTCCTTAAATTTGAAAAAAAGCTATGTATTAATGGTTACATTTCAGAGACAGCATAGATTTTTCTGGAGCCTGTATAATTTATCATTAGGCTTTTATATTGCATTTAGTGGCCTAATGTAACTTAAAATATTTTTTGCTGTCATTTGATCACAAAAATGATGTTTGGTTTGATTTTCCTTTATTATGTTAGCTCTAAAGTTTACTCTTCATGTGTTATCATTTTTCTTTATTAGTCAGAGCTTTTTTATCCTATAGTACTAGTAAAGTACAGCAGAAACTTCAAAGGCATACTATCAGTAAACCAGTCAAGTAGAGAAAGCTTTCACACATCTTCAAGCAAACAAGCACTAACACACACCTACACTCTTGCTTGTTTTTCACATTGTTCCTCAGTTTTGATAGTTTCAAATTAAACTTTTTTGTAATTTTATTGGGCTATGTCATAGATTCATCTGTGTGTGTGTGTGAGTAAGTGCATGTGTTTGTGTGTGATGAGATATTTAAATATGGCTATGGGGAGGAGACAAGATTATTTTAAGTTAGTAGATTAAATTGACATTGAGATTTTTATACTTTCCTGCTGGTCCTTGATAGCTTTCATATAAGCTCTATAGCTCTTGAAAATATTTAAATTATACATATAATATAAAATGAAACAAGTAAATTTAAAATTTTAAATTAAATGACTAAAAACTGAATGTAATGTCAGAAAGAATATAATTTATACCTGGTAAAATTATTGTATCACAACGATAACAGTATAATTTTAGAGATATCAAAGATTAGTTTTTAACAGGGAGATATACAAAACATTGAAGTATTATTCATTTTTGTACTCATTCATCAATTTAATAATCACTTATTTTGAATGTTCTGTTGGACCTCACAAGAGCTCTGCCTTCAATGACACTGGCTTTCTAGTTGGGAGATGGGTTTTAAAAAAAGAAAAAAAACAAGCTAATAAAATGATAAAACTCTGCATGCATGGATGATTTTCCTGAAAAGTATCCACCTACCAACTAAATTTCCTATTACTGGTACAAAGGGAAATAAAATGGTACTATACTAGAGAGTGATGGATTGCTCATTTGAGGAGATATGTATTTGGCAGAAATGTCTACGTTCTGGTTCTCTTGTCATACAGTCATTGACTGGGGCTTCCTGGAAACAAATTGTCTTAGCTTGAAGGTGAAGCAGATCCTGAAGTCACTTCAACTGGAGATTGTAAACTAATTTCATTCCTTGTAGCCAAATGGAATTTCTTTCTTAAAGAGAAATCAGAGTGGCATATTGCAATGGTTGATACAAATTAAAAATTAGGTAGGAAAATCCTTAGAGTGATTCAGATGCTGCAAAGGATGAAAATAGGAAATTCTGTATTGGATTTGGAAAAATGGAAATATTTTATAATTGTAGGGTCACTTTTTCAGAGTAATATATAAGCTTTTTTATTAAACTAAGAGTATAATACATTGAAAAAAATGTGCAAAATGAGGAAGAAACTTGTAGTATCAAACTACGATAGGGAACGTAGAAACTGTATAGGAGTTAAACTGATATTTTTGTTAAGGAAAAATGTGTGTTCAGTTTTTTAAAATATTTGATATTATAAGATAAGAGAATAATTTGGACATCAATAAAGCTACTCAGTAAAGAGAATGGAGATATAGGAAATAAGAAAAATCATCAAAACAGATACATTCAAAGAAGAGAGAAAAGTAGATTCAAGATAAAAATGGAAGACATAGCAATACCTCTTTTGTTATTAAAAGTAGTGTATTTTCTATTGCAAGTGGAAAAGTATATTTGTTAGTGGCAGCATAAGAAGATTCCAGAATTTTGGGTTACATTTCCTTAAAGGTTTATGATGTAGAATAATGAAGTGCAAGAAAAAGAACTGACTCTTAGAAAGTGAGGAGCAAAGCTTAAGGTTAACAGATAATTGGTTTTCAGATAATGTTCAATGACTACATAAAAGCTGTGAACATAAATAACATATGTGATTGAGATTTTGTAAGGCCTTGCAAATGAAATTTAAGAGAGGCAAGGAAATTTCAAATCTCTGGTTGTAATGCTGGACAATAGATTACAAATAATATTTTTGTAGATAAAAGTATATTAATTGTAAATGCATGAGAACAAGTTATCTTGAAGGATAGGAGAAGGCTTGTATAGAAGAGAAAATATAGATTTCAAATGTATACACTTTTGTTGTAAAAATAAAAACAGTAGGCTGAGGTGAGATAAAGAAAAGTACCAGGAGAAATAAAGACAACCAGAAATGAACTGATGGGTCATCTCTCAAAATGACATCAGTAGCCATTAAAATAAAGATTGCTATCCAGAACTGAAGCTCTTTAAGTAATGAAATAGAATGGATAGAAGATAAGAATGGCCAAGGTCAGCAACTGTCAGGAGGGATAGATAGTATCAGGAGCAATATTATCATACTATCATATATACTTTAAAAGAGGATTGAATCTCTTTCTTTATGTAATGTACCCACACTTTCTTCAGGAAAGAAGTGTAGAAATAACATGCAGAGTATAGTGAGGAGCCAAAGGTCACCAACCTCTTGCATTTGTTTACTGGTGAGTGTTGAGTTCATGAGGTCACTGATATTTGAGCAAAAAGTGACAGCAGTGGAGATTTATCTAGATCATAATCATGAAAGAAAGCAGACACTATTTGTCTGAGTTATCCAATTTTAGAGCATAGTAATTCTTGTTAATTTTACAGAAAAGAAGACCAAAATTTGTACAAATTCACTCCTCAGGGACACAGAACTTCTTCCTAACGAAGTCTGACATAGCTATACATTTCTTACTTCTATTCAGCACTATTTCTTTTACTTGGATTCATCCTCTTAATAGAAGGATATGAGGAGGCAGCACCTGTGCTAGATTAATTATTTCAGAATATGTAAGAAATGCAGAGTAAAGCCCTAGAGGTGTGAAGTGGGTTTTTATAAAAATTCTTGACAATAAAGAAACATTGACAGCTCTAGCAAGCATACTTATTTTAACAAAGGCAATTTTTTCATTCTAAAATTTCATTGCATTTGCAGAATTCAATGCTAGTCAAGCAACACTATTACCAAAATGTCATTAATATAACCTCAAACAGAGTATCCTTGTAACTGGTTTTCTTAACAGTTTTGTTCCTATCTGAAAAGGTTCTTTGCCTGGAAGAGCATAAATGGAAACAAAACACAATGTTCTTATTTGTGGTTTAGAGACTGATCACAGGAACGCTACATCTATAAATAAGCTTCTATGAGCGTCTCAGAAGTCCTGCCACAAGTTCAGTGTCACAGTTTATTGGCTAATCAGCAAAGAATTGAAATCTTGATTGGCTTTATTTGTTGGCTGATTGAAACACTGAGATAGGAAGTAGTGGACAGATTAATTAATTTGTGCTGGGGAATCCAAAGTTAATCTAAGGGATGCTGTCACTTTGATTGATGCCTGTGTGAGAAAAGAAGTCTTTTAAAACCACCATGAATCATCGCTCTGTGGGCACATAAGTACAAGGTTCTGTCTGTTTAACTGATTGAATTCTACTGAGTGATACTGAATAGTAACGTTTCTGTATGCATAAAAGTACCCACATATTTTAAAGGTGAACTACATTTTACAAAGGAGGGACAAAGGATATTAATTCCAATTAACAATTGAATCGCTAAATGCTATCATGTTAACAAAATAAAATGTTGCAATTTACAGACCTATCATCCACAGAATTTTTGTGAGATATTTTCACCTTACTGTCAATATTATTTGTTTTACCAATCTGTAGTACTTTGCAGTTTCAATTACATAATTAAAGGTAGCATTTTGTTGTAAAAGAAGCTAAGTTTCTCATGCTTATACAATCTCTGAGAAAAAAAAGGAAGTGCTAGAACATAATAGATCTGCATAATTCCAACTATCTAACATTCTCAAAGGCAACATTAGACATGTAATAAAAAGGTCAGTGGTTGCCAGGGTTTGCATGAGAAAAGAATGAATAGACATTGGATGAAGGATTTTTGGGGCAGTGAAACTGTTCAATATGAGAGATATATAGCATTATATAGTTGTTAAACACATAAAATGTGCAGCAGCAATAATGAAGCCTAATGTAAACTGCATTTTAGGTGATAATGCTGTGTGACTGGGTTCATCAGCATCTTCTTCCTGGCATGCAGGTGCTTGCCCATAAAAATCCTTGCAAAGCAGCTAACAAAGCCATCATAACAATCAGGATGAAGACCATGTTTATTATCCCTAAATGTTCCCTATATTCCACACTTTATTTAATTTTTTCTTATTATCATTTCATGATCCTATTATATTGCAGGAACTACTGATGTGATTTGTGTCACTGCCGATTAGTTTGAATCTTCCAGGATTTTGTATGTATTGAATTGTAAAATACTGTATACACTCTTCTGTCTGGCTCTTTTGATTCATTATTATTAGGAGATATGTAGGTGCTTTTTCTAGCAATAATTAGTAGCATTTCATCTTTAAATTATTAGTTTTCATAAAGGTATAATATTTGTATATTTATGGGATGCAGTATTACAGTTTGATACATTTATACATTTAATGATCAAACTAGAGGAATAAGTACTTATACCTCTTCAAATGTTAATTATTGTTATGCACTGAGAATTTTTCTTACTTTCTTTTCTGCTTATTTTGAGGTATATATTATACTTTTCTGTTTACAATTATGACCCTTCAGTGCTATAAAAAAAGCAGAATTAATTTCACTTCTCTGTGTTTTGTTACCCCACTAACTTCTTTCTATTCCTGTTGCCCACTTTGCTTCCTGTTCTCTAGTGATTACTCTCCTACTCCATTCTTTTATGATATCAACATTATAGTTTCTACAAATAAATAAAAATATGTGGTAATCTTTCTATGCTTGGATTATTTTACTTAACATCATTACCTCAAGTTACATTTGTGTTGTTGGAAATAAAATTTCTTTCCATTTTTATGGCTGAATAATATTTTATTTTGTATATGTGCAGTATTTCCTCTGTATAAAATATAATGTCTATGAAAATTTTGCAAAAATAGAAAGTATTCTGTATATAAGATTTCCTATGTATTAAGCTTTCTACAAAGGACTTGCTGTTAATTCATGATAGCCAATTACTGAAACTAAATCTGTACAGTTATTCATTGCAACATAATTTATGAAAAAGGACACAACATAAACATCCAAAGCAACCCAATTTATTTTTATTTATAGGATGATTATGGAATCATGAGTAAAAAATCACACATTAATGTCCAATATTAATTTATTGTTAGTAGCAAAAAATTTACCTCTTAATATTTACTTATGCAATATCTGGAGATTATTTTTAAAATTATTTGTAAAGTACAATCAGACATGAATAAATAAAAAATCTATTTAAACACTATATTGATAACTGGGATTACTTAAGGCTATGGTAACACAATCCTGGGTTATGAGAGCATCAGGAACAGCCAAATACTTGGTCAAGAGTGGCCTATTCTAGAGATGTTTAAATTTGATAACAAGCAGGACAATAAGAGACCACTCACACTTCAGGGCAATTAAAAAATTACAGTTAAGTATGATATTTTCAATCACTGTTTCTACAGGTTGTTAATTTTTTTCTCTAATATTGGAAGAAAGTGAATTTTGTCAAATAAGAAAAGAGAGAATGGGCCAGGGATTTAGCTCAGTGGTTCTGCCATCTGCCTTACAAGTGCAAGGTCCTGAGTTCAATCTCCGGTACCAAAACAAAAAAAATGAAAAGAGGGAAGCAAAGAAAGCATGTGTATTTGTTTATTGTGTGGCAATAATTAGAATAATTTTTATATGAGCAGTGATTCATTATTTTCTTTCCCTATAGTTGTTGAAAAAATTGTTTCTAGTGCACTATACTAAACTTTACTTTGTTACAATATGCACTAGTTTCAAAACAGAATGTTAGTGCTTCAAAACTTGAATTCAGATTCTCACTGACAGTTATTCAGTGCCCTTCAAACATGAAATGGTAATGAGACTGTGATAATCCTAAAATGAGTCCACAGATTTAACTATCTTCCAAAAGATGGAGTCTAATCCTCTCTCTTTTTTATTGGGGGCCACTTTGGGTGACTCATTTATAATAAATAGAATATTGTGGAAATACCCGTGTGGGACTTGCAAGATTAAGTATACTCAGCCTCTCTTGCTCTCTTTTCACTTACAAGAAAACTAGTTGCCATATTTTAAAAATACTGAAGTCAGTGTTCTGGAGAAAGCCACAATACCTGAAACAGAAGGCCCCTATAGCTTCCTAGAAAGCAAAAAGAGGAAATGGACCACTTGCCAGTAGCCAGGTGAGTGAGCAACACAGGAAACTGCAACCTCAGTCTGACTGCAGCCTATGATACGATCTGAGTCAGAACCCAGCAGCTAAGGTGATCTCAACCACTTGACCCAGGAAAATTGTGTGAAAAGAAATGCTTGTTCTTCTGTGCCACTAAGCTGTGAAGTCATTTGTTATGTAGCAATACATACTTAAACACATACTTTGCATTTGAAAACAAAGTAGAAAATTACTTCTTCAAAATTGTTTTATATTCTCAATATAATAATCTCATCAGAGTATCTACATATGTGAGCAATATCTCAGTCTCATTTGGACTAGTAAGGTTAATTATAGCAACCTTCAAAGTGATTAAACTCAACAAATTTGACACTTAACACTTACCTACTATGAAAACCAGTGGCTTAAACAAATTAATGGGAATATACCAAAATAAGAATAGCAGCTTAGAGTAGAGAGTGATGCAATAGCAAGCCATGGAGGTACTAAAAAGCTTCCTTTACTTAGTGATACTGAATTGAATTTATAAGGCCTGAGATTTCAGGCAGAAAAATCCACTCCCAATCCAACCTTACTAGTGAAGGAAATCCATGGAAAAAAATCACAAATAGTAAAACAGCAATTTATATTCAGAAATGAAAATGACTCTGTATTGCTGAATGCAAAGTGTAAATTGAGGAATAATCAAATATATCATGCTGATGTCATAGTCGGAAATCAGGACCAAAGATTGGCCTAAAGACTTTAGCACTTGGTTTATACGCATTAGAAATTAGTAAAGTTTTTCCTTCTGTTGTGTTTAATTTTGGAATATTTTATTCAAATATAATGTGCATATAGAGTATGAAACATGTATAACCCACTAAATTTTCACAAAATGAACACAAAGGTGAAACTCCCATACAGATTGGAAAATCAGAAGAGTGCCAACACTCAGAAGCAACCCCTGTCTCTCTTTGTTATAAGTAGAGCAACCAATTCACAAAGGCATTTCAGAAAGTCCCCAGAGAAAGCATATTCAGTTAAAGACCTTAAATATGGAACCAAGTTATTTTTCCTTTCAGCTTCTTTAACAAAGTGGAAAAAGAGAAACATGGCTGAGGTGTAAACAAATTCATACTGCATAGCAAGTATGAGCAGAAATTCTGAGACAACCTGAATCTATACAGTCTTGCTACTCTAAATTATTTCTTGCAAAGGTTTCATTCTAGCCCTCAGAGACATTAAAAAAACAAACAGCAAAAACAGGAGGGTAATAAAGATTTCTAACATTATTGTGCTATAAATACTGAAAATATGTTTCCAAATGTGACAAGAAATATTATGAGCAATTGCAAATGCATAAATGGAGCAAGTGTAATACTCTTTCCTCAGAGGCACCAATAAAAAAAGACTATTATAAAGCACTACAAAATAATTTCTTTATCCAAAAGCTCTGAAGCAGTTATTAAACC
This sequence comes from Heterocephalus glaber, assembly GCF_000247695.1. Next base: position 7,199,566 of record NW_004624813.1, on the reverse strand, counting down.
AGCTGTTTTCAAAAGTACACAAATCTGCTAAGTTGCAGTTGGGTAACTGTTAAATGTTAAAGCAGTGAATGATCAGCATGGAGCAGATGGCCTGGGAATGGGTGAGAAAATGGCAATGTTAATACCACCAGACTAAGATGTTCATTTGTGCTGTGGTATGCGCAGACTGGGTGAATAATGAAGGTTCTGTAATAATTGTGTAAATCCCAACATTATTAAATCGATTCAGCTGGGGTTTCTTAATATATGTGAAGCACTTGATGTACTTGGAGAAATACCTCCTCTTTGGCTAAAGCTGTTCTCATTAACTCATATTGCTTTATTTGCTGTGACCTCAGTGTTCCCGTTAAGTAACGAGTAGAATAAGAATTAGAAATCCACTTTCAATCTAAGTATTAGGAAGGAGGGAAAATGTTAAGAAAAGTGTCAAACCATGAACACTGCATAAGATTGGTCCATGGCATTAATTACCTATCAAGTTCAGTTAGTGTTTGTTTTAGACTATTTAAGAGTTCATAATTAGACCTGCATTTTAGGGGTTTGAGAATGTTGGCTTTTCCTAGTCAATGTTTATTCTACCTGAAAAGATAGTTATATTCATATGGCTTCTAGTTTTTAGTTTAATTTGGGCATTCCCATATTTTTATCACCATATTCCTTCAGAGCTTTGTGGAAAAGGGCTTTTGGAAAGAACATTCATTTACTGCAGTTTTTCTCATCTTCAACAAAACTAATGTCTGCTTTGGGTACTACAGGATATTATATTTAACAACACTTCCTGCCTCTAGAATCCAGTTGTAGCCTCCTCCCACACCCCAGTTCCCAAATCATGACAGGGAAACATGTACTCACATATTGCCATATGTCCCCTTCAATGCAAAATTGCCCACTCCCATATTCCCTATTGAGAGTAACTACTTCATAGAGAAAATTGTAGAAAGAAAGAAAATGAAAATTTTATGAAAGTGTCAACAATGATTTGGAATCTTTTATAGAAGTTGGCTTTAATTACATAAAATGGTACATAGAATCACCTAAGAATATATAAAATGCCAAATATTATTCTTCAATTTTATGATTATGCAATATATGGTAATCCAATACATTGGTAAAATAATGAGATTAAAAAAGTAACTGAAAAAATATGTTAGGTAGTGTTATCTAAATCTTTATGAGGTTAAAGCCTGTGGAGATATCATTAAAAAATATAAAAGGGAAATCAATTAGATCCTAAGATATGCCCTATATCACCCCTCCATCTGTTGAGTCATGTGACACACAAGCATATTAAATGGTCTAAATTCCTAAAATAAGTTTCTTTTTAATTTTTTTATTAGTATATGTTTGCATTGTGTAATTATTAAATTCATTGTGGGGAGTTGATACATCTTAATTCTTTTTTCATTCCTTTCTCTTCCCCTCCCTCTATCTTGATCACCTTCCCATTTGAGAAAGACCTCTCTCCCTATCTTCGTAACATCTTTTATTTTGCAGTTAAAAATAAAAGTATATTTGCTATTTTCCCTTGGATTATATGACTGTTTGTGTAAGTGTGTAATATGATAATTTTTCACAGCAATATTCTGTAGATTCATCTTAAGCAAGGGAAGCCACAAAGTCTATAGGATCTATTTCCTAAAAATCATACAACTTATGAGATATTCCATTTTATCTTTGCTTTGTACTTACCTTCTACTACCATAGACATCTTTGCAAGAAAGTTGGAAAGAGTAAGGGCTATGTCTGTGATAGGAGGAGTAGTGGCAGGGAAAAGGAAGCAGGGAGAATAAGTAGGGATTAGCTATAGCCATATGAATTGCCTCCAACAAGAAGTGATGTGATGGAGACCTAAGTTTAACAAAAGAACTAATGCAAACCTTAAACAACAACAACAAAAGAATTTGTCACAGTTGAAAATAGGTTCAAGTAAATTTACCTATAGAAGACTCATTTATTCTAAGGCAAGTATTTACCATGGAAGCTAATGTGACTGAATGTAGCATACACATATTCACTATGACCTTATTATTTATTAATTTATTCCATTTAGCCTAAGCAGTATGTTTATCTTTATCACATAACATCTTTCCTGATTTTATGATGTTGGGAAATTTTCAAAAATACAGGGAAAAATAGCCTAAAAAATTTGATAATGTTGCAAAGACTACAAAATTTCATGAAATCTAGTAAAGTGACTTGGGATACTTAATGCAATTATGTATTAAATCTTCAACACATAAAACATAACAATTATTGAAGAGTTATCCAATTAATAACTAAAGAAGAGAATTATGAAAGCTAAGACAAGAGAACCTTCAAAAAAGAATGCTCTAAATATCAATAAAAGAGTGCTTTGGTATCTTAATGAAGGAAGATTGAAAATTCTTGCCAAAATGATTATTTCATCTTTTTCCTGTATATTACAGGTATACTGCTAGTATTTTAATATTTCCTAAAATATTCACCACGACTAATTTCATTAGTTGTTCTTAATTTTAACCTTCCTCATAGAGTTAAAGAGATCATATTATAGTGATATATGCATACCTATGTTTTTATTTTATAGTTACCTGGAAATGATTAAAAAATAGGTAATGATTTTATACATGCTATATGTTGAGAAGAAAGCTCACAGACAACTTTATTGATTGATCTCATTTTAGTAAAACAAATGTATGGTACATGTTAAGTGTGTGTAAACATGTACACATATATGTGTGGATGTATGTATGTGTGATCTGAGGTATATATAACAAATTATTTTCAGGGATTCTGGAATTAGGACTATGAATGAAGAGTGATACAGAAAGAAACACACTTCCATTTATAATATTCTTCATATTAGTATGTACTATTTGCAATAAAAATAAATTTGAAAATATAGAAAATAAAAGATGAAATTATATGTGGTAAGATGCCATTGTTTCTTTTAATTGATCCAATTTTCCTTTATCTGACTGTTTCACAAATTATGAGGATATATATATATGTATATATAGTAAAATGTTTACATATAAGACTTAACTAATCTGGTATTTTAAGATTGTAGTTTTCTGGATATATAGAAACTTTAGTATATAGAGAAAATTTGTACACTTGAGTTCGCTAATATTTCCACATGCATTGAAAAGGCACATTCAGACACTTAAAATAGCATGGCTAGCTATTTAGAGTTCAGGTGATTATATGTTGGAAAACATGTGGATGTTCCACTTCCAAACTAATGGACATTATCATCCAGATGGATACAGCTATACATAGAAACATGCTCCTAAGTGGTAATCAGTGCTTTTTGATGAAACATAAAATTACTCCTTGGTTGAAATTGTTACCTCAATTCTGAATGGCTTCAGCGTCTTTCAGAAATATTTGGCAAAAGAGTTGAATAAGAAATATTAAGAAAAGAAAAGCATGCATCATTTTAAGTAGAGGCTCTTTCAAAAGTACAACCTAGTGGCAATTGAATTTTCTACACTGATTTTGAAACGAGATGCCCTAGGCACCTTTGGAAGGCTCAGTTATACGATTTACAGGACTTTTTGTTTACTCCAGAAATGTTTCCAGGTAGAAAGCTTTTCCCCTATTACTAATAGTTTACGTTGACATTTAGTAACAGTTTTGTCTATTATTACGTGTCAGAGAATTTGAGTGCAAGATTTATGGAATCTGAGTATTATTCAATTTGGGATCATATTATATTAAGACAAACATTGTAAAACTGAATTCGGAATGAATTAAATAGCCTCAAAAGATGGTCATATAAATGAGTTCTAGTTTTGTCGGTTTTCTGGTTAAGTCCTTTTTTTTTTTTTTCTCTGTACCAGGGATTGGACTCAGGACCTTGAGTTTGTGAGGCAGGCACCGCACACCGAGCTAAATCCCCGGCCCTGTTTAAGTCCTTTCTGCATGGACACTGTTGTACTGACTCACCATATCTTCACACTGCCGTTTTCTCCAGAATGCACTGTTGCACTCCACTTAGTAGATTTTCCTGCTTCCAGTTTTGTCCTTACACTATTCATATAGAAGTAATAGTATGTTGAAATATAAAACAGAGTAAGTCATACCCTGCTTACAATCTTCCAGGGTCTTTTCCTTTCACTTAAAACACAATTCAAAGTCCATATGCCATCTTTTTTTTTATTAGCTATTTTTTTTGCATTAATTTTATTGGTATATTTTAGGTATAGAATATGCTGACATTCATCATTGGAAATTTGTACCTTTCCACAATATAACTTGGTTCTTATATTTTCCCCATCCTTCAACTCCTCCAACCCTCCCTATTTACAAAGACTTTGTTTCCATTTTATCCTTTTCTCATATTTATTCCTTTCCTTTCTTTCCTTTCCCCTACCCCTCCCACTTTCCCTACCCCTTTGGACCTTTCTTCCTATTTCACATTATCTATTTGATCCTTATTTACACTTTCAGTTTCTCACACCAGAGAAACTATTTGGTATTTACACGTGTGTGTCCTATTTACTTCACTTGAGTAATGTCATCCCTCCTGCCTCTTCAATTCTATTCCATGCCATTCCCTCCTCTATTTATTATGATCCCTCCATAGTACCCTTCCTCCTGTCTTTCCACCACCCTATGTTTGCTCCAATGTGAGGCACTTGTAGCAGCCATATGTCCTGAAATAACTTTCCTTCAGATACTCCATAGCTATCTACTAGCTGTCCAGCACTCATCCAAATGGGAGTGTTGCAGAGGTTCCTTTTCAAACCATGCTACCTCAGAACCACCTATTCTTCCTCTTATTATTGCTACCAGACATTCTCTATTTTAACATCTTTCAATTTATTCACAGCATGCATCACATTTTTATATTCTTTTACTACTATATATGCTTACTTATCTGTCTTCCATAACTGTCAGCCAGGAGAAGTTAGATAACTATAAAGAATGTGCATAGATACTATGACTATACATTGAACTAAATGTAGTCCTCTTCACAAGAGTTAATAGTCTAATTGCAGATTTATGTGTGTAAGTGGAGCAAGTCTATACATTGATTAAGTGTTTTAGAGAAATTCGAAAACAAGTTAAAGGAATGTTATGAAAGTTTATAGAGTTCTTACTCTGCATCATTCTGAACTTTTCCATCTCCCTCTTCCATTTTAAAGGGCACGATAGGATTACATTAGTCTCACTCCAATAAGCCACAATAATTTCATTTTCTTTCTTTCTTTCTTTCTTTCTTTCTTTCTTTCTTTCTTTCTTTCTTTCTTTTGTTGTTGTTGTTGTTGTTTTTGCTGCAGTATGAGGGTTTGAACCCAGAAACTCATGCATGTTTAGCTATCACTCCAACTCTAATCTCCCTCCCAGCATTTGTATTTTTTTTTAGATAAATTCTAAGTTGTGCAAGATGGCTCAAACTTGCTATCCTTCTGCTTCAGCCTCTAGAATTGTTGGAATTACAAGCATATGTTATGATGCCTGGCTAATCTCCCTATTTTAACATTAGCTGACTACCTGGGTTCTATTTATAATCTTAATTTTCAACATACATATAGCTCCTGGGAATTAAAGCATTATTTTGGGACAATAATTCTAATGATTCTACCTATTCGACAAGGCCTCTCTGAAAATGTGACTTTTTAATAATGGTTTAGAGGAGGTAAATAGGCCATATTACCAACAAAGGAGCATTCCAGGCAAGGGGGAATGGGGTAAAACCAGAGTCTTGAGGTAGCAAAGTCCATGGCCTGTTCAAAGAACAGCAAGATGATAAGTATGCCTGGAGGAGGGGGCCGAGGGAGAATTTACAATGATGAATCTGGAAGGTGGGTTTGTAGAAAAGTAGATCATTGGGACTGAATAGCAAAGTAAGAATTTTCAATTTTCTTCCAAATGGAATGCAAAGTAATCAAAAGTTTTAAGCAGAAGAATATCCATAACTTGATTTTAGTTTTAAATAATATAAACATGTTTATGAAGTAAATAGATGTGGTTGTGTATAAAACTATTGCAAAATCTATTAAAAATTATGAGGAAAATATAGCCAAAATAAAAGAATGAAATAAAACATATTTATGAAATAAACCTTGAATATAATTTCATAGGAATTATACAGTGTATTATATATGTAAATATTTCATAAAATGAGAAGAATATATACAATCTAAAATAATGACGAGAGACTGAAATATTTTATATTTGGACAGAATAAAATTTAGAAATATGAAACACTCAGATTCTAAGTAATGTATCATAAAATCTTGTTATAATACAAATGACACAATAAATGCATAGTGCACAATTATTTCAAACAGAAAATACAGAAATATGACAGAGCAAGTGGGTCAAGAAAAATAATGCAAAATATATGTATGTGTATGTGTGTGTGTGTGATTGTGAGTGTGTATGGTTGCATGTGTGTCCTTATGTGTGTATAAAATACTTATTCAGACTTACTGAGGTCTACCCACTTTTCACAAACCTCTTTCTTGTCATCTTGATGTGGTCTGCATACAGAAGCAAGTTACATCAGCAGCTCAAGGCCTTTGGGGCTTCTGAAACCTCAGTAAGAACTGAAAAGACTTCTCTATGAACTTCCTCAGTGCAGGCAATGTGACTTCATTCTTGAAATAAAACCATTATAGTATTCAGAGTCCTTTAAGACATTAGAAGCCTAGACATCAATTATATTTTTGCCTTCTACTTTATAACTAGCTTGACTACTTCTTTACTGGTGTTTCAGGAAGAGTAAAATGAAAATGCTTCAATAGGTGAGCCAATTAAGTGTTTCCACTTCAGAACTCCTGATGTTTCCCATTGAATAATTGTTATCTGTTTCCTGATTTGTTACTCTCCATAGCTTGTCTGGAATATTACTTAATATCACATAGGTAGTTTCTTGTCAGAATTTGACTATCTGTATTTTTATAGTAACCCTTTGACCTAATGATTCTGTTGTTACTAAAGAAGAAATCTCAGAAGTGTCCATAAGGCCAGTATCTCTTGATAGCTACACATAGTTTGTCTGTATTTCATCTCTGAATACTGTTAAGTGAGTCATATATCCTTTCCTGCCATTGTCCTTCAGTGAATGACTTAAATCATTATGCAGAAACAATTTTAATGAAGAAAATAATTAAAATAATGTGGTAGATTAATCAGAAACTGCATACAATAAATCAATGTCAACAAAGACTTGCCAAAGTTATAAAAATTCTTCTGTTATGAGGAATACCTTACACATTTGAGAAACCTTAAATTGGTATAATTCATCACAATTTTAATCAAGGGTAATACTCAACATATTAATTTTTCCAAATGCCATTAAAGTACATCAAAATTTTCTGTATACTTCTTTTTTTCTTCCTAACATTTGTTCAGATATTAGATAAATCTCAATATTTACATATTTTAGTAATTTCAATAAAACATTCTTGCTCCATAAATGAATGTAACAATGTAGAAGCCCCATCCTTAAAAAAAGTTGTGAGAGAATGTTTAATGGTGATGAGACTATGAAGCTATTTTTGGATTTAATATATATATATTTCCAGATTGAATTTAAATGACAGAGCAAGAATTTCTATAAGGTTAGTTTCCAGATTGTAATAAAAACAGGATTTATTAAAAGCATTATTGAACATAAAAAGTTAAGAAAAGTCATAACTTTAAACTATAATATCTAGTTATTAGGCTTTATTTTTAATATTTATCTATGTACAAGGCTCCCCAGTAAAGAAAATTAAAACAAAATAAAACATTTTATCATTATAAAATTGACTCCTATTAAAATACAATATTAAAAAAAATCAATCTGCTGGGGATTTAGCACAATGGTTCCGTTGCCTGCCTCACATGGGCAAGGTCTGGAGTTCAAACCCGGTACCAAAAAACAAACAAACAAACAAAAAATACAATATTTAATGAAAGTTATTGTACAATTTACATCTAGCAACAAACTATAGAGAGGTTGAAATCATCTATAGGAAAGTACAGCTAAATATATAAACAACATAAATAATTGAAAGTCCAGAAATTTATTATAGTAAATTATCAAAGATTTGTAATAAGATCAGGTAGAAAGTTTTTACTGAAAAATCAAAGCTAAATGTTCAATATAAGAATCTTTTAAAGTAAGAGACATTCAGAGAGCCAAGCCTATGTGGACCAGAGCTTCATAGCTACAGGGAGGTCCAGCCAATGACCCACCCCAACCCCAGCTGCTTGGGCCCACAGGCCCTAGCTAAGGAGCTGCATGGAAAAGAGCTTCAAAGGCACACAAGCAACAGCCAGAGGCCTGATCTGGAAAGAATGAAATCAGAGATAATTTCTCAAATAAAAAGAGATTGTGCCCACAGTGGAAGACATAATTAATAAATCTAGAGCAGACACAGATAAAAAAAAATGCAAGAGCAGGGGAACATGATGGAATCCTAACATAAGAAACATATGGAATCCATAAAACAGATGCAAACAGATATCCAGGAGATTAAAAACTCCATTGAAATTTTACATAGCAGAATAATTGCAATTAGTGACCAGGAAAAGAAAATTTTCTTCAAAATAGTAAGGGGACTATGAGAAATCAAACCAGCAGCTGCTAGATGAAGCAAAGAAGGATAATATAAGACTGTTTAGACTCAATGAAGAAACAGGATAGAGTGCAAATGACATAAAAAAATATTCATAGAGGAAAAGACAGAAAACATCCCAGTAGGGGAAAAGAACTTGACATACAGATAAGTGAGGTATATAGGACTCCAACTAGCCATGATCAAAATAATCTACACTTAGGCATACAAGAGTTAAGATTTGAGAAACCTAACAGAAGAACAAAATTCTACAAGCAGAGAAAATAAGCAAATCACATTCAAAGGAAACCCCATCAGCACCACAGCAGACTTCTCAATAGAAACCCTCAAGGCAAGAAAAGCCTGGAGTGACATATTTCGTGCCCTAAAGGAAAACAACCTCCAACCCAGATAATGCACCCTGCAAAACTATCTTTCAAAATTCATGGAGAAATAATATACTTTCATGATAAAGAGCACCTGAGGAACTTCATAAATACCAAACCAGCACTCCAAAAACTTTAAACAATATTGTAGGAAAAGGAAAAGAGAATCACAGCCCCAAGAAGCCCAGCAGAATGAATCCATCAGGAACAACATGAAATTAGATGGAAAAGGAGGGAATCCAACAAAAAGAAAAAGTCATGACAAGGATAAGTCAATACATATGAGTTATAACCTTCAATGCTAATGGTCTCAATTCACCAATCAAAAGTAAAGGACTGGAAGAATGGGTTAAGAACCAAGATCCAACAATATGCTGCATCATATAAGAAACACACTTAAGTAAAAAAGAAACTTATAGAATGAAAGTTAAAAGGTAGAAAACAATACTCCGTGCAACATGAATCCGAAAAAAAATCCTGGGTAGCTATCCTATTTGCAGATCAAGTGCATTTCAAACCAACACAGATGAAGAGAGATGAAGAAGGATGCTGCATCTTTTAATGGGAAAAATCCAATAGGAAAAGATCACAATCATAAATATATGTGCACCATATGCTAGTGCACCTAACTATATAAAAGAAATACTAACAGACACAAAAAAATCAAATAAGCACTAATAGTTGTAGAGGACCACAATATCCCACTGTCAGAAACAGATAGAACAATTAGACTGACAAAAACAATGAAATATTAGAATTCAATCAAACTCTAAAACAAATGAACTTAATGGATGTTTACAAAGTGTTCCACCCCACAAAATCAGAATACACATTATTTTCAGTTGCACATGGGTTGTCCTTCAAAATAAAACACATACTTGCTCATAGAACATGTTTAAGTAAGTGCAAAGGGATTAAAATTATCTCCTGTATATTATCAGACCATACTGTGATAAAATTGGAGATCGATAGTAAAAGGAATGGCAAGAATTTCAGAAATACATGGAAATTGAACAACGGGCTTCTGAATAACCAATGGTTCACAGAGGAAATTAAAGAAGAAATCAGACAGATTCTACAAATAAATGACAATCTCAATACAGCATATCAGAATCTATGGGACACAATGAAAGCAGTCTTACAAGGGAAATTCGTAGCAGTGAATACTCATATTAGGAAAACAAAACAAGCTCAAATAAACAACCTGACCCTGAAGCTCAACAGAAAAAGAAGAGTAGGAAAATCCCATAGCTCATACAAGGGAGGAAATGATAATGATCAGGGGAGAAATCAATGCAATGCAAACTAAGAGAATGATACAAACAAACAATGAAGCAAAGAGTTGGTTCTTCAAAAGAATAAACAAAATTGACAAACTTTTAGCCAACCTTATCAAAAAAGGAAAGAAAAGACCCAAATCCATTCAATTAGGAATGAAAAGGGTGAAATTACAGTGTATCCAGCAGAAGCCTAGAGGATCATCAATTCCTCCTTTGAGAAACAATGTGCCAATAAGATGGAAAACACAGAAGAAATGGAGAGAAACCTATGAATTACTAAATAGGAAAAAACTGAAATCCTTCACAGTAAAATTAAAAATAGGACAAGGATGTCCACTATCACCACTCCTTTTCAGTATGGTTTTGGAAACATTGCACATAGCAATTAGACAAGAGAAAGAAATAAAAGGAATAATGATAGGAACTGAAGAAGTCAAATTGTCATTATTTGCAGACAATTAATAATGATACTCTATAGAGAAGACCCCAAGAACTCGATTAAAAATCTTCTAGACTTAATAAACAAATTTAGTAGAGTAGCTGAATACAGAGTCAACACAAAAAATCATTAGCTTTCCTGTACATGAACAACAGACTCACTGAAGGAGGAATGGGAGTAACAACTCATTTCACAATAGCATTCAAAAAAATGAAATATCTAGAAATCATCTGTGTTCCCCAAATGCTATTGTGAGTTGAAATCTGGAAATAGGCACTAATATCTGTCATCATTGCAGGCAGCTGGATGGATGCTCTTTGAAGAGATTAAACATTTCAGTTTTTAATAAATTTGTGGAAACTTAAAAAAAAAAGAAATCATAGCCCTCTAGTCTGAAAACTACAGCCCTCTGAAAAAAGAGATCAAAGAGAATATCAGAACAGATTATGTGGGAAAAAAATTCTACCAGCTGTTCCTCAGACAAAGGACTACTATCTAGAATATATAAAGAACTGAAAAAAATCACACCTCACAAATTTAAAGACCCAGTCCAAAAATGGGCAACTCAAATGAACAGACATTTCTCAAAGAAGTAGAAATAGCAAATAAACATATGAAAAAATGCTAAAAATCTCTAGTTATTGAACAGATGCAAATGAAAACAATGCTAAAATTTCACCTCACCCCAGAAAGAATGGCTGCTATCATGAAATCAACCAATAACAAATTCTGCCAGGGCTATGGGGAAAAGGAACCCTTCTCCACTATTAGTGGGAGTGTAGATTGGTTCAACCACTGTGGAAATCATTATAGAGATATCTCAAATAACTAGAATTAGAGGTTCCATTTGACCCAGCTCTTCTCCTCCTGAGAATCTTCCCAAAATTAAAAGAATCATACCACAGTGATATATGTGCACACATGCTTATAGCAGCACAGTATATAATAACTCAAACTCTAAAACAGCCCAATTCCCCATCAACTAGTGGCTGGATAAAAAAATGTGTTTTTTTTTTAATAAAATGAAGCACCATTCAACCATAAAAATTGAGAAATTAGATACACTTACAGCTAAATGGATGCACATTGAGGCTATACTCTTAAATGAAATCAAGAAGACACACATGTGTAAATACCGAACAGTTTCTCTGGTGTGAGTGACTGAAAGAGTAAATAACATTCAAATGGAATAATAGATAGCATGAAATAGGAAGAAAAGTGGAAAAGGGGAAGGAGAAGTGGGATGAGTAGGGGAAAGGAAAGAAGGAAATGGAATTAATATGAGAAAAAGAAAAAGTGGAAACAAAGTGTTTGTAAGTAGCAAATGGTACAGGGGTGGGAGAGAGGGCAGGTGAATGGGGAAAAATAACAACCAAGATATATTATGTAAAGGTCCAAATTTCCAATGATGAATGTCATTATATTGTGTATCTAAAATTTACCAATAAAATTTAGAAAATAAATTAAAAGACATTCCTTGAAGCAATTTCTTATAACCTGGAAGCATTATTGTAAAAGGATATTTATTTCTAATATATTGCTATTCTTAAATGTTTTTAAATGTAACATTTCATATATGTAATACACATAAAATGATGTTAATATAAAATTAATAAGTGAAGAGTAAATGACTCTATAAGGTCATTAGATATTCCTTTTTATAATTTTGTATTTGGATGTTTTGTAATATATACTATATTAGTTTTATAATCAAGAAAATACACTTGTATATTTTTTAAAAACAATTTATTATCAAACATACACATATACAAAAATTAAAACCATTCAAAGAAGAACAATGCAAGGGAAAAAACACTAAAATAATATTCAAATACAGTAGAACTCAACCAAAACAAAACTGAAAAGCACTTAAACATTTTTCCATATAACTTATAAAACACCTTATGCACCAACAAGACACCAGAGGATGTGACTTGTTTCAGAAATATTCCCAATACCAACATTGAACAAATAATGGTCTAGAAAAAATCTCCAGTTAGTTAGCCGCTCCACATGAGCCAAGCTTCTCCTTAATTGAAATTTCCATACAGTCATATGACACGAGATGGAAACACAATCCAAGAAATATGTCATTAGGCCATTTCATCCCTGTGTATCCTTAATTACACTTTCAGTTTCTCACACTAGAGAAACTATTCGGTATTTACACGTATGTGTCCTATTTATTTCACTTAAGAGGATGGCCTCAATATGCATCCATTTAGTTGTAAATGTCTCTAGTTTCTCATTCTTTATGGCTGAGTAGTACTTCATTTTATTAAAAAACACATCTTCTTTATCCAGTTTCCAGTTAATGGGCACTTGGGCTGTTTCCAAGCTTTATCTATTACAAGCTGTGCCGCTATAAATATCGGTGCACATAAATTTCTGGGGTATGATTCTTTTAATTCTTTTGGGAAGATACCAGCAGGGGGATCGCTGGATCAAATGGGACCTCTAAGCCCATTTCTTTGAGGTATCTGCGTACTGACTTCCACAGTGGTTGCACTAGTCTGCACTCCCACCAACAATGGAGAGGGGTTCCTTTCTCCCCACGCCCCCACCAGCATTTGTTATTGGATGATTTCTTGATAGCAGACATTCTTTCTGGGATGAGGTGGAATCTCAAGTGTTGTTTTCATGTGCATCTCTCAAATGACCAGTGATGTTGAACATTTTTTCATATATTTATTTGCTACTTGTACTTCTTTGTCTGAGAAATGTCTATTCATTTCAGATGCTCATTTTTGAATTGGGTCTTTAAATTTGGAGGGTCTGATTTTATTCAGTTCTTTATATATTCTAGATAGCAGTCCTTTGTCTGAGGTACACTAGCTGAAAATTTTTTCCCACATTGTAAGTTGTCTCTTAGCTCTATTGGTGGTTTCTCTCCTAGTGCAGAGCTTTTTAATAAGATAAGATCCCAGTTGTTGATTTTTTGTTCAAGTTCCCATGGCACTGAGGTTTTGTTCATAAAATCTTTTCTTATTCCAATGTCTTCAAGAGTTCCACCTAACTTATCTTCCAGCAAATTTAGTGTTTCTGTCTTAGTATTTAAATCTTTAATCCAGTTTGATCTTCATTTAGTTCATGGTGATAGGTATGGGTCTAGTTATAATCTTTGGCAGGTTGAAATCCAGTTTTTCCAACACCATTTATTAAATAGGCTATCTTTCCTCCAAAGAGGATGGTTGGCTCCTTTGTCAAAGATGAGGTGGCTGAAAAAAAGAGATGAGGTGGCTGAACATATCTGTAGTCATTTCTGCATCTTCTAATCTATTCCACTGATCCTTGGGTCTGTTTCTTTGCCAGTACCATGCTGCTTTTTGTCACAGTGGCTTTGTAGTATAGTTTCAAGTTGGGCATTGTAATACCCCCACTCATATCTCTGTTCCAAAATTTCTTTGATATTTTAGGTCTCTTCTGGTTAGAAATGAATTTTTGGTTTGTTTTCTCAAGTTCTGTGAAATACATTGTTGAAATTTCAATTGGCATTGCATTAAACCTATATAATAGTTTTGGAAGTATGGCGATTTTCACTATACTGGTTCTTCCTATCCAGGAACAAAGAATGTCTTTCCATTTTCTTATATTCTCCTCAATCTCCTTTTTCAAAGTGCTGTAGTTTTCAGTATAGAGGTCTTTTGCTTCCTTTGTTAGATTGACTCCTAGATATTTCATTTTTTGGATGCTATTGGAAAAGGAATTGTTTCTGTAATTTCTCTATCAGTGAGTCTATTATTTGTATATAAAAAGGCTATTGTTTTTTGAGTGTTGACCTTATATCCAGCTGCTGTACTGAATCTGTCAATTAAATCTAGAAGTCTTTTGGCAGAGTATTTTGGGTCGTGTATGTAAAGTATCATATCATCAGCAAATAATGACAGTTTAACTTCTTCCTTTCCTATCTTTATTTCTTTTATTTCTTCCTTTTTTCTAATTGTTGTGGCTAGTATTTTGAGAACAATATTAAACAGGAGTGGTGATAGTGGAAATTCTTGTCTTGGTTTTGATTTTGGCATGAAAGCTTTCAGTTTGTGACCATTTAGTATGATGTTGGCTGTTGGTTTTTCATAGATAGCCTTAATCAGGTTGAGATAAAGAACTTCTACTCCAATTTTTTCAAAGTTTTTTTTTTATCATGAATGGGTGTTGGATTTTGTTGAATGCTTTTTCTACATCAATTGAGATGATCATATGGTTTTAGTCATTGACTCTGTTAATATAGTGTATTACGTTTATTGATTTATGAATATGGAACCATCCTTGCATCCCTGGGATAAATCTGACTTAGTCAGGGTGTATGATCTTCTTGATGACCCTCTGTATTCTGTTTACCAGTATCTTGTGGAGGAATTTTGTATCAATATTCATTAGACAGATTGACCAGTAGTTCTCTTTTTGGGTTCTGTCTTTTCCTGGTTTTGGAATCAAAGTAATACTTGCCTCCAGGAATGAATTTGGAAGATTTGCTTCCCTTTCAATTTCCTTGATGAGTTTAAAGAGTAATGGTGATAGCTCTTCTCTAAATGTCTTGTAGAATTCAGCAGTGAGGCCATCAGGACCTGGGCTTTTATTTGTTGATAAATTTTTTATTACATTTTCAATTTTACTGATTGTAATTAGGGTGTTTAGAATCTCTATATCTTCTTCATTTAACTTTGGTAATTCGTATGTATCCAGGAATTTGCCCATTTCTTCTGTGTTTTACATTTTACTAGAGTACAGGTTCTCAAAGTAGGTATCAATGATGCTTTGGATTTCTGCTGGATCTGTTGTGACTTCACCTTTTTCATTCTTGATTGCATAGATTTGAGCCTTTTCTTTCCTTTTTTGATAAGTTGGGCTAAGGGTTTACCAATTTTATGTATTCTTTCAAAAAACCAACTCTGATTCACTAATTTTTTGTATTGGTCTCTTAGTCTCCATTGCATTGATTTCTGCTCTGATTTTTATAATTTTCTCTCTTGTATGAGCTTTGGGTTTGTTATGCTCTTCCTTTTCTAGGAGCTTGAGGTTCTGCATTAGGTAATTTATTTGAGTTCTCTCTGTCTTCCTAATATGGGCATTGACTGCTATGAATTTCCCAGGTAGAACTGCTTCCATTGTGTCCCATAGATTCCTGTATGTTGTACTGGCATTATCACTTAAGTGTAGAAACTTTCCAATTTCCTCTTTAATTTCCTTTGTGACCCATTGGTTTTTCAGGAGGGTGTTATTTAATTTCCTTGTGTTTGTGGGAGTTTTGCAGTTTCTTTTGTCATTGAACTACAATTTTTTTGCACTATGGTTTGATAATATACAAGGGGGTACCTTCAAGTCTTACATTTACTTAGCCATGTCCTATGATCTAGCATGTGGTCTGTTTTGGAGAATGACCCATGTGCAGCCAAAAAGAATGTATATTCTGATTTTGTGGGGTGGAACACTATGTAAACATCTATTAAGTCCATTTGTTCAATAGTTTGGTTTAGGTCTAGAATTTTGTTGTTAATTTTTTGTCTAGATGATCTATCTAATTGTGATAATGGAGTATTGCGATCCCCCACAACAATTGTATTAGAGCTTATTGGGTTTTTCATGTCCATTAATATTTGTTTTGTATAGATGGGGGCATTCGTATTTGGTGGATGTATATTTATAATTTTCATCTCTTCCTGTTCAACTATTCCCCTCACAAGGGTGTAGTGACCATCTTTGTCTCTCTTAATTAGTTTTGGTTTGAAATCTACTATGTCTGTAAATAAAATTGCTACCCCTGTTTTTTTCTGGGTTCCTGGGGCATGGAGAACTGTTTTCCATCCTTTTACTTTCAGTCTATGTATTTCTTTTTGAGTTAGATGTGTTTCTTGTATACAGCATATTGTTGGATTTTGCTTCTTAATCCATTTTGTCAGTCTATTTCTTTTGATTGGTGAATTGAGACCACTAACATTGGTAGTTACAATAGATAAATATTGACTCAACCTTGTCATGATGATTTACTATTGGTGGCTCTTTTATTTGTTGTTTTTTCCCCCCTTTCCCTTTAGTTTCTTACCTTGCCTAGTGGCTTCCCTCTGTTGGGCCTCATGGAATTGTGATCTTCATTGTCTTTTTCTAAGATATTGCTTAGAATTGTTTGAAGTGCTGGTTTGGTATTCATGAAATTTCTCAGGTGTTCTTTGTCGTGAAAGTGTCTAATTTCCCCATCAATTTTGAAAGGTAATTTTGCAGGATACAACAGTCTAGGATGGAAGTTATTTTCTTTTAGGACTTGAAATACTTGACTCCAGTCTCTCCTTGACTTAAGGTTTTGTGTTGAAAAATCTGCCCTGATTCTGATGGGCTTTACTTTATAGATGATTTGTTTCTTTTCTCTAACTGCCTATAGAATTTTGTTCTTCTGTTGGGTTTCTGGGATCTTGATTATTATGTGTCTAGGTGTAGGTTTTTTTTTATCATGGCTAGGTGTAGTTCTGTATGCCTCACTTATCTTTATGTCCAATTCTCCACCTCTGTCTGGGAATTTTTCTACTATTAACTTTTGTGAACAGTTTTTTTATGTCAATTTTGCTTTTCCTGTTTTTTCATGGACTCCTATAAGTCTTATGTTATTCTTCCTTGCATCATCAAGCAGCTGCTGGATTGATTTCTCGTGGTCCCTTACTATTTTTAAGAAATCTCTGTTTTCATGGTCCTTCACCACAATCCTGTCTTCTATATCTGATATTCTGTCTTCAGATTTCCTTAATCTGGTATGCATGCTTTCAATGGAGTTTTTAATCTCCTGAATATCTGGTTGATTCTGTTTCATGGATTCCTTTTTTTTTTTATGCTGGGCATTCATGTCTTCCAGCATGTTTCTAAGCTCATCCATTTTTTTTTTTTTAATCTGTTTCTGTTCTAGAGCCTCTAATTATGTCTTTCACTCTGCTCATCATCTCTGTAGTTATCTGGAAGATTAATTCTGCTTTGAATTTTTCTAGAGCCTCATTTAGCTGTTTTGTTACTTCCAGTGCTATCAGTTCAGCGTGTCCATGTGGTTGATTATCAGACTTTTCCACCTCGTTTTCCCACGAAATTGCCTTTTGTACGGTGGAGGTCTGAGTTT
Source organism: Heterocephalus glaber (assembly GCF_000247695.1). The sequence continues at coordinate 7,181,831 of NW_004624813.1, read as the reverse complement.
GTGACTTGCTTAAATGTCTTCTCATTTTTGTTTTTGGTACTGTCAGTTATAAGTCATTGAGTCTCAGTAACCCAGCCACAGACCTGCAAGACCCAGACAGACCTCTGGCTGCAAGTTCCATACTGAGGTCCCTGTCCTCCTGCAGGGCTGAGTCCCACAAGATTTCACTACAGGTTCCAGCTGTCCTTCCCCCGAAAACAGTCCAGGTTCATATGGGAAGTGATGATCCTTCCACCTTACCAAGTACGGTGGTCTGGTGTACCTATATTGCAGAGTTTCTCTTCATTTTTCCGGTGGGCTTCAGTTTTCATCAGGGAGCTTTAGAGAGGCCCTCTCTCTTTTGTTCACTTCTGCAACTCAGGACAATGGCCTTTATGTCCCCCTGTGCTTCTGCAGTGTGGAACTAGGTAGCTGTACAGGCAAGAGGCCAGAGGCGGGGGCGGAGGTGCTCTTGTTACAGGCTCCAGGGCAGCCAAGCCTGTGGGTGGTGGGCTGGGGTTGCGGGGTTGTCCTCAGGGTCTCCTTGATGCAAATGGGGGGCAAGCTGGACTGAGCAGGGCGCAGCCACCTGCCTCTGACCACAAGGCCAAACTGCTACTTGAAGTATATTTTGATCATAGAAGCCTATTGCTAATAAAATCTTTTGACCTGATAGTAAGTGCAAATAAGTTTTAAGTATTTTCTGTAATCAGAATAAATCTATAATATTATATTCACATTCATATACATTACAAAGATTACTGATAATTTGTTTAACTCTTCTGACTTAAGTTGTGGAGATAATATGTGAATCTTTTCCAACAGTTTAAATCATGTGTGCCACAATATTTTCTTATATTTCCAGGACTGAAAAAAAAAAACATTTACAAATTATGTAAATTCTATCTGAACATTCATGTGATTAATAACACCATTATACCAATAGATTGTAAAGATCTTGTGAAAATGTTTAACATATGCTACAGTTAATATAATGGAATTTGCAATCTAAGTGAAAATAAGCATAGATATCTGGGTTCCTCAACAATCTCTAGTTTCAATAACCTTTCCAGGAAGACTGTGCCACTGGAAGATATGTCCCTGTAGTAATATATTTTAGACTTCTTGCATGTCATTTTGCTTTCACTGAGAGCCATCTCTAGAAACTTGTGTTGATAATAACAAAGTAGTAATATCACTGGATTGGCAAAGTAATCCACCAAATTATGTCAGAATTCAAATTGTGGGTCTGTTTTCCATATAATGACATTAAAAACTAAAACTAAAGTCACTTTCTTATAAAATTAAGTGTACTTTTTTTCTAAGTAGAGTAATTTGAGTTTACAATTCTCATTTTAATTGGTAATCAAAAATAATTTTTAAAATGAAATATAAAGTATAGGTATAGACTTAATTTTCCCAAATTAAAGGACTTCTTTTTAAAGAATGTATTGACCATTTCTAAGCAACCCCTTTGTTATGTCTTGTTTACTCATGTGTTTTATTGTCTGCTATAAATTCTGCTCCTTAAATTTTTAAACTAGAACACTTTTTAGTTTAAAATTGGGAAATGACAAGCCCTTTTGCATGTGTTATGGCAATAATCAACAGTAGTGGGTAGAAGAAAATAGAGTACCATTAGGTATCTCAGTGAGTATATCATGAATATGCATGTGTAAAAGCGTACTTGAAAACCTAATTATTATAATGAATAAAATGAGGAATTTATATAGTTTTTTGGGCCACAATTAAAAGAATAATGTTGTTAACTGAACTATTTTGGGTTTTTTTTGTATTCAGAATTCTAGTAGGAAATATGCAAACTGAAATACTATAACCTTTCTCTGGAAGTGAGTGGCTTTGTTCTTTTCATCTAAAAATGTAAATGGAAGCTAGTGCACAATCTTGCAGTGATTCACTATTTAAATTCTCCAAAGGAGTAAATACTGGTATGAAAGGATTAACCGAAAAACATTATAGATAAACATCATCTTTTATCAATGTTTAAAAATCTATTTATAAAGTAAGCACAGTACAGATTTCTGTTAAAAATATTACCATATAAATAAATAGCAAACCACAATTAATTTTATTTTTAAAAAAGTTGTTAAATTTATTGCATTCAATATGTACTTCAGAGAAGAAAAATAATCATCACCAAATATATACACTATGGAAAATTATAGTAAAGAAAAAGTAAGCAAATTAAAGAAAATAATTTTTAAAACTGGAGTAGATGGATAATTACATTATGATGAAGAATAAAAAGGAGATATGATGAAGATGAAGGTATATACAAAAAACATTTTGAGTAAGAGATTAACAATGATTATACCATTTAAAAAATCCTGGTATTTCATAACCTATATAAGACAAAATAAATGTTTCATGGCTATCAAAGTATAAGAAAAATAAGTAAAAAATTAAGGATTATTGAAACATTAGAAATGTGTAGTACTTGAGTACAAGAAAATCACTATCAAATTTTGTGGAAAACATTTCATTATTACTCAGGTAAAAACAATGTATTACTTTGAACAAATATATATGAAAAACTTAATCTTAATTCAGCAAAAGTGATTAAAAGACTATTACTCTAAAATGCAAGGTTACCTTAATAAAATAGAAAATATATATTTAATATAACAAAACATATGCTTTAAAAATACAATACACAAATCTTTAGGTATCTATCCAAGGAAGACTATAAATAGAAGTTGACAATGAAAAACAGTAAGAAGATTACATAATTAGAGAAATATAAAATAATTATGTAGCACTTCATATTTGTTAACAATTTTCAAAATTGAGATGAAACTGATAAATGAAAATAGAATTTTAGATAGAATTAAACAGAGAAACTAAGCCTGAAACATGAACCAAACAAGCAAAACTCAAAAATTTACCTATGTGTTTACAAGCAAATTACATTAAAAGTTAAAGTAATATTTATCCCTATGTGACAAATTTTCTTTTGGGAAAGAAAAATTTGTACAATTAAACTATAAGATTAGTATAGCTTTAATAAGAGAATTAGGCCTAGGTGATTTAAATTAAATTCATAGAACAATTTTTCTTGTTAAAGGAGTTGCATAACTCTTAGGATCAAGAGAAAATAAAATCTATCTAAACTCTTAAAAATTTTAAGAAAATGTATTCCTTACATGATAAGTTTTTCATTATTTTCAAGGTGCTTTATTTCTAATTTCTTCTCTCAGAGATATGAGCTGCTAGAGCAACTACCATGTTAGAGAAAAAGAGAAATTCTAAAATGTCTTATGAGTTAAGAGTGTCAAACTGAATCACTTCTGCTCATTTAATCTTTTAAAGAAAACATAATTTGCCTCTAGCCATTTATATGACTAAAGTCAGGAACAGAATCTCCCATAGTGGCTAGGAAAGGAAGGAGTTAGGGCAGAGTAAATTAAAATGGCTGAGTTTGTGAAACAAGCCTGGAATAAATATATGACTACACACAGTAAGAATCCTCAATAAAATAAAGATATCCTTTCCTCATCAATGAAGTTTAATCTAATTATTTACAGAAGAAACAGCATAGCTTGAAGGAGCATTTAAAAATATAGACCTGTCTAAATAAATATTTGAATATCTTGTTAGTTTATAATAATTTCTGGTAAATAATGTAAACAGACCAATTCAGATAAGAAAAATAAATGAATCAAAATAAAAAGTGTAGAAGTGGTTACAAATAAAAAGGGGACTATATGGAATAAGGTAAAATTGACACTTCAAGATAATGGGAATGTTTAAAGGGTGATATTGAGATGAACCTGTCATTGGAACACAAAGTTTAATCCTAATCACTCCCTAAAAAGAAAACTTGAAATTAACCAGATATATAGTGAAAGCATAAATATCATAAAATACAGAAAAGAAACATTTTGATAAAAATCACATCAGTACAACGTTGTAGTTAAATTCTTTGTTAACAAATAGTCAAGCAATCTTGATTATTGCTTCTGGAAAATGGATGTATTAAAAATAAATAATAGATTTTTGCAAAGATTAGAAGTGCTTACTCAATATAGCCTTCATTTGCCATAGTAACTGCAGAAGATAAAGATGATCAATGATGCTATTAATATTGAAAAAAATTACAAAATCATTTGTTATATATCAAAACCATAAAATCTAATGTTAGATGAAAAAGGCTAAAATATTAAACAATAAAAAACAACTTTCAATTCATGTAAAAACAATGTACGCTAATGGATAATAACTAATAGAAACCCATGTAATCTATTAGTGTCTTCCATTAAAATGATTATGATTAAAATAATCATAATGGCAAAAATTGTTAAAAATCAATGAAAATTTAAAGATATCATCAAAAATGACATTCAGTACATCCAGAAATTCTTCCACCACCCAAAGCCAGTAGAAAATAGTTAAGATTTTCTAGAATCAAATATCTCAGACCTATAGAAATAATCTATGGCTTACAGTAATTCAGGGAGCATTTTTTTAAGGAAATCAGCTGAATTTTGATAAGCATAGTAAAATCTTGGTAATCATAGTAAAAGCTGAGGTGATTTAAGTAGCCCTATTTCCTTCTTCCTCTCTGAGGCTACAGTGTTTCTTAAGACAAAAGGCCCGAAACCACAGTGAAACAGTAGACTTTTCACTGATGAGGTAGTATAGATATAAATAACTATATTACAAAAGCAAAGTTCTCAAACCATTGTGAGAACTTCCACCATAACAAATAAGAAATCAAAAAACAGACTAAAGGCAAGCAGAATAAGAGCAAAAATTAATGATTGGGAAGAACTAAAAAACACACAATTAAATCCAGCCAGTGTGAAAAATCAGCAACATTAACAAAATCCTAAAAAAAAACCCTAAAAAAAATTAGATAAGATTCAATTTACTAAGCTTATGCACAAAATATAGGATATTAATACTAACAGAGGAATAAAAAGGATTACAAGAGAATACTGCAAATACTTGCACTAAAAATTAGATAATTGCTATGAAAAATACAAATTCTGAGACACAAACTATCAAAACTAAGATGGAGAAAATTTGAATACATTAAAACTAAAAAATTAAATTGTAGTTTCTCAAAAATTTAAATCTTCCGAAAGAAAAAGTAAGGCATAGATAGCTTAAATGAGAATATTTAAAAAATAATTAAAGTAGACATCACAAACCTGGACATACTTTTCTGAAAAATAGAAAAGGGGGAAATTCCTTATTCTTTCTTTGAAGTCCATATCATCTGGAAACTAAAATCAGACAAAAATAAGAGTAAAGAAAATAATCAACTCATATATTTTATTAATGTAGATGCAAAAAACTCTCAACAAAATGCTACCAAATGGAACCCAGACATATGTAAATTGGAACATATATTATGTACAAGGACATATGACCTCTGAAAGAAAAGTTGATTCCTTATACAAAAATCATTTGTTATAATATACCTCAATTTTTTGGATAAGATCATGTAAAAATTTAACATCTTTAATCATAATGACATGTAAATCCGAAACACAGTAAGATACGACTTTCTGTGGTTATCAAATCCTTTTAGAGATATTTTAATATTTCCAAATGTTCACATTTTCTAATTAAAGCTATATATGAATTTATTCATTTAATTCAGTTTACTCTTGGATCCAAAAGTAAAGTTACTTAAATTTCTTCTGTCAAACATATTTTCTATTATTATGTTTATTTGAATTTCCAGAATATCACATATTATTAACAAATAATGGAATTATCTGAGTGTGTGTATATATATATATATATTCCACTTGAAATACATACATATATATATATATGAATTATGACAACACATAAAACTCACTGCTTAAAATGAACCAGAGAAATGTTTTTGATATCATAAAGTTTGTCATTTTGAACTTGGTGTTTTAATATAAAGAAAGTATTAATTTTTCTATTTATTTTAAATCAGTGTCTTCACTTTTTTATGTCAAAGAAAGCTGATTCATATCTTCACATCTAGTTTATAGTTTACAATCTACTAATGAATATGTTGTACTCTTTAGCCAGTGGGGGTCAAGTTTTGGCTTTGTAAAATCAAATTTATCTAATGAGATTTCTAGAAAAAATGCCTTTTGTTTATATTAATATAATTGATTTAATTTATCTCAATTCATATAAGGAGAAAATAAAATGGATTTTTCTAGGCTTACACAGCTAATATAAAAAGAATGAAAACTGTGGTCTAAATCTAATTTGCATACTTCAATTAGGAAAAGTTTTAAAGCAGATTTCTTATTCAATAAAAGAAAATTTATACTGCATGAAAACAGACATGTGAGCCAGTGGAACAGAAGAGAAAATGCAGAAAAGAACCCAGACACATTCAATCACCTGATCTATAACAAAAGGACCAAAAACACACTGAAAGAAAGATAGCCCTTTTCATTTGGGAAAAACTGTCTATTTATGTGCAGAAGATTGAATCTAGACCAATATCTCTCACTAGGTATATTACCAAACTAAAATTAAAATGGTTCAAAGATCTAAACATTAAAACAGATACACTTAAATGCTAGGTGGCAAAATAAGCAAAACTTTTGAAGGCATAGGTATAGGCAAGAACTCTCTGAACAGAACCCAAACTGCACAAGAAAAACAGAGATCAACAAACAGTATTATATCAAGTTAAAAATCTTCTGCACAGCAAAGGAAACAACCACCAGAGTGTAAAGACAACTTACAGAATAGGAAAAAAATTGACAGGTACTCCTCAGAGGACTAATATATAGAATACATAAAGAATTCAAAAAAATTGAACTCTCTTAAATTAAATACATAATCAAAAATGGGCCACTGAAATAAATGGACACTTCTCAGAACAAGAAACACAAATGGCCTATAAATACATGAAAAATTGTCAAACATTTCTGGCCATTAGAGAATGATAATTAACACATCATTGAGATTTCAACTTACTCCAGAAAGAGTGGCTATCACCAAAAAATCAAACAATGGCCACCTGAGTCTCTGCCTGGCACTCTAGAGCTACCTTATTCTCTACACACAGAACCACAGTCTCCATGCACCCACCTGTCTCTACCTGATACTCCAGAGGACTGCCTGATTCTCCACTTGGAATCCATTCCCAGCTGAGTCTCAGCCCAGCACCCCAACTTCCAAGTCTGTTGCAGCCTCTTGAAGGAAAACAATCCCTAAGCCAAGTGTGGGGTCAGGGTCAGATGATGCCTCCTGGCTGAAAATCAGCAAATCGAAAAGGGAAAATTCACATGGTTTCATGCAAGAAGGACACAATCAAGGAAAGAAGGGAATTTTGTGGACCCAAATATTATATAGAACACTGGACACATGGGAATTGCATGAACAAGCTCTTGCTGATGTGTTTAAATCTACACTTCATCTTTGTAGTTACTCTTTCTATTTTTCCCTTTTTGCACTCATTTAGTAGTTTATTCTGTCTTTTCTCCTCTCTTAATTCTTTTCTCCACTTCTATTATTTGTAGCAATGCTACTTGTTTACTAGTTTGTTCCCCTTTATAAATGCCTATCAAAAATATTTCTTATAATCTGCTCTTACTCAGTCACCCCCTCTTCCCTTGTATTACACTTCTAGCCTCTCTATTCTTTTCGCTCTTCTTTATATTACCTAGCCCCTTGTCTTCCCTAGCTTCTTCTCCACCTTACAGGTGCACAAGCATATCAGCTAGCTCTGAAACTTTGTAGCTAGCCTCACTCCCAAATTACATCTCCTTACCCCTACATCTTCCCCCTCCATAGGTATCTTTTGTAAACACCACTAACCCTGTATCACAATATAAGAGACCTGCAGCAGAACCTGAACAACATATCCAAATTTTACCTCTTTTTTTTGTACTGGGGATAGAACTCAGGACCTTGTGCTTGAGAGGCAGGAGTGGTACCACTGAGCTAAATCCCCAGCCCTACCTCTTAAAATTTATCCTACCTATCTCTTTACTAACAAAAAAGCCTCTTTCTCCTTTCCCTCCAACTTTTCCTTCCTTTCTCCATGCACATCCTTGACTATTAACAATGTCATAGCTGATAAAGTGTATGGAGTACAGGTATATATGTAAATGAAAGGAATAATACATATAAGCAATATATGGTTTGATTTGATGATGCTGTTATAAACAGTAGTAATTTCTTCATGAAAACACAGTATCAAGGCCCAAACCATTTAAATTAAATAGCTGAAAGGGTGAACACTATCTCTACACAAATAAAGGAGTGAACATATAGAACGACAGAATCTAACTAAAAGGATCCCCATATTAACTATAATCTCTCCTTATTCTACTAGATCACAACCCTCAGCTCAAAAGGAAAAATATATATTTATATATTTATACACATAGGAACATGGAAAAAAAGACTTCAAAAGACCCCTAAGGTCTCCTAACAATCCTATGGCAGATCTAGGAGGCACCAATGGAGAGGATGGCAAATACAAGGAAGCAGAGCTCTACAAGATGTTTTAAGACAAGAAGAAAGTTGGTAAATTCAAAGAGGACATTTCCCAACATTTTATAGAATTACCAATCAAAATGTACAATGGAGATATAGAGGAAACAAAAAATTGGAAACCTTAACCAAAATGATTCAAAACATAAATGAAAAATTCATCAAAGTTACAGAACCTGCAAAACAGTGTCAGACAGAAATAAAAAATACATATACAACTCATAAATTGTAGAAATGACCAATGTGAAGACAATATGTCTGAAATTGAAGACAAAAATTTAATTATGAAGAAATACTCAGAGAAAACACAAAAATATAAGAGAACAAGAAAAAGTCATCCACCAGCTAGTAGATGACATGAAGAAGACCACACTAAGACTAATTGGATTAGAGGAAAACTGGAAGATAGCACAGAAAGAATTCCTAATTTGCTTTTAGAAATCATAATAGAAAGTTTCCGAAATATGAGAAAAGAGCTCCACATACAAATAACCAAAGCTTCTGGAACACCAAACCAGTAGGATTAGAAAAGAAGCCAACTGCCAGTGATGTAGCTCAGTGGTGTCCCACCTGCCTGGTAAGTGCAAGATCCTGAGTTCAATTGTCAGTACCAGAAAAAAGAAAAGAAGCCAATGAAGAAATATCATAGTTAAGATGTCAGATGTCAGAACAAAGCAAAAATTTTAAAAGCAGCCAGAAACAAACAAACAAACAAAAAAACATAAGGGAAAATCCATAAGAATTATAGACTAGTTCTAAGGACAAACCTTAAAGGTCAGAAGAACTTAAAGTATTTTAAGACATAAAAGCAACTTCCAAGACAGATTAACATATCAAGAAAAGTTTTCTTCAAAAGTAGAGAGATGAGGACATTTCATGAAAACGAAAAACAGAAGAGATTTATGAACACTAAACTTGCACTTTAGGAAATACTCAAGAATATGCTAGATGGAAATGCTAGATGGACAGATGGATATGCTAGATTGAAATGATGAAAACAATAAATCCAAAAATCCAGATGGAAAGAAAGCAAGCAAAGTCAATGGATAAACAACATCTAAAACAAATAACAGGAAAAGAAAAAAAAGGAGTCATCAACAGAGAAAGAGCACATGAAATGTATCCATAATAATCAACAATTCTCAGTGATATCTCTCATGTTAATGGCCTCAACCTTCCATTTAAAAGACAGAAATGAGAAGACTGGATCAAAAAACAAAGTCCACTTCCCCTTCTTGTTTATAAAATCTTTGTTTCCATTTTCTGTTTATTTTCACATTTTTTCCTTTGCCCTTCCTTCTCCTCTCCCCTCTCCCCTCTCCCTAGTTGCCCTTTCCATTTGAACAATTTCTTCCTATTTCAAATTATCTATTTTACATTTTGGTCCTTATTTACACTTTCAGTTTTTGACACCAGAGAGACAATGAAATATTTACACGTGTGTCTGATTTATTTCACTTAAGAGTATAGTCTCAAGGTGCATACATTTAGCTATAAATATCACAAGTTTATCATTCATTATGGCTGAGTAGTACTTCATTGTATATAAAAAAAGCCAGGGTTTGCAGGAAGGAAAGAGTAATGTGGAAAAAATTATTTAATCCAAAAAAGATATTCATAGACTATCAAAGAATGGAAAACAGTACTTCATGCACCAGGACCCTGAAAACAAGCAGGGATAGAGATTTTAATCTCAGATAATGTAAAATACAAGCTAAAACTGATCAGAAGAGGTAAAGAAGGTTATTACATACTAGTTAAGTGAACAATCCAGAAAGAAGAAATAACACATAAATTTTATGCACCAAATACTGGACCACTTATCTTCATAAAACAAATACTGCTGAACATAATATATCCAATAAACACTAACAGAATCATAGTGGAAAATGTTAATATTCCACTCCTGCAAAGAGATAGGTCAATAAAAATCAGACCTGAACTACACCCATGAACTTATGAACTAAATAGATATACACAGAGTATTACACCCTGCAGAGTATATATTCTTTTCTCCAGCATATGGTACTTTCTCCAAAATATATCACACATTAGTTCACAAAGCCTGTTTAAATAAACATAAAAAAAATCAAAATCACCCTATGTTTACTATCAGACCATAAAGCAATTAAAATGAGAAATCAACCACAGAAGAAACCACAGAAAATTCAGAAGCACTTGGAAATTTAACAAAACACTGTTGAGCATATGATAGGTCACAAAAAAGTCAAGGAAGAAATTGAACATTTTCTATAAGTTAATGATAATGCTAGTACAACACAATGGAACCTATGGGACATAATGAAACTAGTTCTAAGAGGAAAGTTCATTGCAATCAATATATTAGGAAAATAAAGTGAGTGCAAATAAATAACCTAATGAGGAACCTTAAGACACTTGAGAAATAACAACAATCCAAGCCCAAACAGAAATTAAGGAAAACCATTAAGATTAGAACAGAAATCAATGGAACTGATACTAAAAACAGTACAAAGAATCAACAAATTGAAGAGATGTATCTTTGAAATAAACAAAATAGATAAACCCTTAGGCAAACTTGGCAAGAGAAAGAAAAGGTGGACATCAATACAATTAGAAATAAAAAGCCAGCATCATGACAGACACTGTCACAATCTAGAAGACAGTAACTACAATGAAAATTGTATTCAACAAATTGTGAAATTTGGAAGAAGTGAACAGATTTTCAGACTCATACAAATTACCAAAGGTAACCCAAGAAGACACAAAAATGCTGAATAACCCAATAACAAACAAGGGAATTGAGACAGTAAGAAAAAAACCTATGGATTTAAAAAGTCCAGGAACTGATGGATTCACTGCTGAATTCCACAAGATCCTTGAGGATGCTATAAGACTAATACTTCTCAAACTTTTCAGTTAATTTGAGAGGGAAGGAATGATTCCAAACTCATTTATGGAAGCCAGCATCATTATGACCAAAGACCCAACTAATAAAGAAAACTATAGGCCGATTACTTTAATGAATATAGTTTAAAAGTCTTCAACTAGATATTAGCAAGTAGAATAAACACATCATCAAAAAGATTGTACATCTTAACCACATATGTTAAGATCATCCCAGAGTTTTAAGAATGTTTCAACATATGAGTATCAATATATGTAATACACTACATAAATAATAGCAAGGACAAAAACCACAAGATCATAACAATAGATGCCTAGAAATCTTTTGAGAAAATCCAACACCTTTCATGATTAAAACGTCAAAGAAAATAGGTACAGAAGGACTATACCTAAATTTGATAAAAGTTACTATCTATATGACAAAGCAATGGCTGACATCATATTAAATTGAGAAAAACTGAAAACATTTCCTCTGAAGTTAGGAACAAGAGACAAGCATACCCCAGCATGCCACTATTATCACTTCTATTCAACATATTACTAAAAATATTAGCCAGAATAATCAGGTAAGATAAAGAAATAAAAGAGGTACATGTAGGAAAGGAAGAACTCAAATTATTATTTGCATATCACATGATACACTACATAAATGATAAAAATATTCCACAAAAACTTGTAAAATTAATAACCAATTTCAGCAATTTAGCAGGATACAAAATCAAAACAGAAAGTAAATGCCATTTATTTTCAATAATGAACTCAATGAAAAAGAAATTAGGAAAATAATTCTATTTTCAATCACATCAAGAAAAATTAAATACTTAGGCATTAATCTAAGGAAGTGAAAATCCTCTATAATAAAAATTACATACTTAGAAAAAGATGATTGAAGTGAACTTGAGAAAACAGAAAGATGCCCCAGTTTCTGGATAGGCAGAACCAATACCATCAAACTCCCCCAGAATTGTCCATATTCCTCAAGCTGATATATATATATATATATATATA
>NW_004624813.1:7141009-7158535 GCF_000247695.1 Heterocephalus glaber | reverse complement strand
TCTAATCAAATAGTACATACTGTTCCTTACAAATTTATGTGCAATTGGTAATTTAAAACAGACACATAGAGCATAATTTTGCAACTTGTTTTTATTATTATTTTTATTCAATCCATGTCATAGATGATTCTTTTCTACTTTCTGATATAAAACTTTAGAAATGTTGCATTGACCTCCTTATCATCATCTGGTAAGTTTCCTGGCATCCCTTCTAATAATCAAAATCATAATTATATTAAGAATGTTTTCTATTTCTATGTGAGTCAAAACTTACTTCACACATAGCCTCTGTGTTTGTTGCTAGGGCTGCTGTAACAATGTGCAATAAACTGGATGGCTTAGCAGAAATTTATTTTCTCACAATTCTGTATGCAAAAAAAGAATCTGAGTTAGTGCCTTCTGAAGGCTCTGGGGAATATGCTGCTCATGCCTCTTGCCCCACTTCTGGTTGGCAGTTTGGGCATTCTCTGGCTAACAGAAGCATCATGGTGACATCTGCCTTTGTCTTCACCTTGTATTCTCCCCCTGTTCATCTGTGAGCAGATTTCCCCTTAATACAATGACACTGGTCATATTGAATTAGGGACTCATCTTATTTATCTTAATAAATGATATTTGCAGCAACTTATTGAAATATAAAGCTACATTTCGAGGCCCTGGGAATTAAGTTCTCAACAGATGCATTTGGGGATATAATTCAATACCTAACGCTTTTCTACTCAGACACTCTAGGCCTAGATCAGGTCTCCTGGGACTGGATTGACTCCCACAAGAATGGCTTAATATAAGCAAGCTTAGCAACTCCCTAGAATATCTCTCAGAAGTGCTTCTGTAAAATTTTGATTCATCCATAAAGAAGCTCTTAGTAGAACTAAGGAGATGCCACAGTCATCCTCTTACCCCTTCACAAATGTTAGGTGAATAATAGTTTTTTTCTTTATAAACTATCTAACCTTAGATACTTCACTATAGCAACAAAAAATGGGCTGAAATGGTCATGTGCACTTTCGCCAGGTTGAAAGCCATGAGAATTGGTGGATGTACATCTTAAAAGAATAAACATAATATGATTGGGCATTCATCCTAAGTCATCTCTGAATATTTTTCAGATAAGGGAAGTTATTATTTTCATTGAGAAAAGTCAAATCTGAACAAGGAAATAATTCAAGGAACTTTGAAGGTTCAAGGTTCTCTTCCATGTGTATTTAAACATCCCATTACCAGTTGTCAGGATGCTAATTTAGGCATAGACAACTTTCTGGGGGCAATCAAATAATGTTTTTATGGATCATGGCTATTCTCAAAATCAGGTCTTAAGCAGAAAGTTCTGTTAAGTACTGTTATAGAAAAATACTGTTTCCCCACCATGTCTTAACTGATTTAAGTCCATGTCCTGAACAAATAGCAATTTATAACTACCTAAGAGTGTACTTTAAAATTGTCATTGCCTTCATATCTCTAAAATGCAAAGAGATCCTATAAGGCAATTCATGTCCTTTCATTTGTAACCCTTTCCAATTTTCCATGTATGATGAAATCTTTGTCATTATTATGTTACTGTATCCTCAGTGTTATCTACTAAATTACTTGTCACAAGCAAGTCAGATCTTTGTTGCCACCTTCTGGTCAATTTTTCAATTCCATAGTCTTATTATGAGTGTCTCCTCCAAGGGAGGCTTTGGTTTGGTTTGGTTTGGTTTTGGTATTTTGGATGTTTTTGTGGCTTTTGTCTTTTTTTTTTTTTTTTTTTTTGGCATTGTTTTTCTTAATCTGGGTTTCTGCAGAAGACTATGACCCAATGATCTGAAAGAAAGAAGTTCATGTGGGAGATACATGGTAGATCAGTAGGAGAATGGTGAAATGATATAAAGAGAACATTTAAGAAGCTGCCTGTTTTTAAGCCCATTTTCTTGATGGGCTAGGCCAGTTGTGGCAAACCTATGATGCACATGCAACAACCAGCTGTTTGTTATCATTGAAAGCTCTAAAAGTTTTGCCATCCCTGGCATAGGATTGTAATCCTGCAGGAAATGATATAAAACATGCATGAGTTATTCCATGAAAAGAGAGAGGAAATCTGGGTAGTTATACACCTACTACTGAGAATCCTTGAGATTCTGAGAAATCTTGATCCTGGGAGTTGTCAATTTTTCACCACTTAAAGCCTGTCACAGGTGTACGAAAAGGACTGCTTTCCATGGTTCTGCCAAGGATCTTTCCAATTGACAGTTGGAAGTTGGCAGAAAGCCACCAATTTTATACTACATAAAGAAAATGAAACTGTCTGCTACAAAAAGCTATATAACTTCCATTCCATGTTCTAGTTTTCCATCCATATGTTATTGATTTTGTTTTCTGTATTATATTAGGTTTCAACCTTATTATTTTGCTTTTATGTTTTATGGGGTTTTTTTTATTTTTCCCCTTTTCCTCTCCTTCCCTTACTTCCTTCTACCTTTCCTGCCTTCTTTCCTTCACCTCTCCCTTTCTAATTTCCTTCTTTTCTTCTTCCCTCCTTTCTTTCTTCCTTTTGAGTTTCTTTAGTTGCACTGTTATGGTTGCCTTCCTATCTTGATTCCATTCAAAACATTTGCCTTTCATGGTCATTCTGACTTTGGGGAAGAACCAGAAGTTGTACAGTGCCAGATTCATTGAATAAGATGCTGAGGACACACCAGAATGTTTTTAGAAGCCTTCTTTTCCATTGGAGGGCACTGGGCAGTGGCATTTACCAGGTTGGTGGTCATACCTTGCAGAGATACTCATGAAAGTGGACTTCCAGAAATACCTTATAAAATGGCAATACAGATGGCAGACATGTTCGAAGTGAGGAGAATTTTTGTCAGTGTATCTTTAATCATATCAAAAATTTTCAATTTAAACATGCATTGTATATTTTTATTACCTTCTATATTGTGTATATATCTTATTTCTTTGTTTTTGTAGTTTTGTTTTCAATGGAGTAGACATTTTGTCTATGTACTTGAGTGAGGGTAATTTTATTTTTATTTTGTTTCAGAATTTCAAATCAGTTCTAAAAATTATGAAGCATACTTTTTTCTCAGTATTAAAAGTGTTCACATAAAATATAAATTTGTTATTCTAAGTTCAGAATTAACTGAAGAACGTATATTGTTTTGAATTTTCCTGAACATAATTATTTTTACTACTGCATAAATTGTGTTTAGATTATACAGGTTGCACTATTTCTTCTTCAGTTTTAAATTATAGGTTTTGCCTTTTAAAAAATCACATATACTTTAAATCTTACCTTATGACTACAAAGTTTCCCATAAGAGCCCCATAGTCCTGTTTTAAAAATATATTCCTTTTCCTTTTAGGATTTTATTCTATTTTGGCTGTATTTTGTGTTATAGAAACTAGAGTGTAAAGATAACTTGTAGTTATTGACTAATGAAATGATTTGATAACATTTTCCTTAATTATATCTGTCCTGAATTCTAAAATAACTGCATGAAAGTTAAGAAAATAGGTGTCTTTAACTAAGCAAGAAATACTTTCATTATAACAAGAAGCCCTGAATTACTATAAGTATTTTAAAACTAGAAAATAGTGGTTAAGTTTAGGAGAAAGTTTAGAGTTTAAAATGTCTGACAATAAATATTTTTAAACAGCCAAGACACAGAAGAAAAATCTGTAGGATGTGCTTATGAGGCACATCCAATAAAACTTTAAGGACTATCATGAGTATATAATTGATATCATGAAAAAGAATTTTAAACCTGTTTTATGATAAATTTTCTGAGCAATTAAAGTCAAATATTCAAAGTTGCAATTGAAAAATATATTACTGGTGAAATTTTAAAAGATTAATTTATGTATAACTACAGTATATTAAAATCAGCTATAATATATTCTCTAACTTTCTTTCTTTGACAGGTTTAATAATCTCAGTTACAGACATTTTATAAAAGTTGACAAATGGATTCTGGTATCTGATGCCCTATTCGTTAGAAGTAGAAAATAATTAACAGTTTAATTGAGTATGTTTTACCTAACTTCGACTTCATGAAACCTATTTACAACACTCAAAATTATTTTTGTCCCTGAAGATCATATGCTTTATGTTATGATATTTACTTTGTTCTAAAATTGCTTTTACAGAACATGTCTTCAGTGTTTTTTATACTGCTGGTGAAGGTTTATTATTTCTTTTTAAAATCTTGTGTGCATTTAGTTAGATATTTTACAATTAGAGCTCTTGCAATACTTTGGTATGACTTCAATTCCATATAATGATTTATTCTTTGAAAGTCTGGCAGAAATTGCCCATGACTGGACTTCTTGCTGTTATATCAGAGTTAAAAATTCACTCACTCTTTCAATGTTGTGTATAACTACTCCTATATTTGTTTTTTTGTTTTTTGGTACCAGGGATCGAACTCAGGACCTTGTGCTTACGAGGCAGGGGCCGGAACCACTGAGCTAAATCCCCAGCCCTAACTACTCCTATATTAACATTTCTAACCTCAACTGTATTAAATACTTTTTTTTAATTTGTGGAAATATTATACAATTCACTCAGATTGCCAAATACATTAGAAATACATTAAATTTCCTCAGTACTTACATGTATTTGCATTTTACTTCCTATAACTTTCTGGAAAAGAAAAATGAATAATTCCAAGTAATTGGTTACAACATTTTTCTCTCTGCACATATATTTGTGAATATAAAAACATCATATAGTCATATTTTATATAGAGAGAAAGCTATTTATGGAATTCTTAAATCCTATATATAAACATGAATTTCAGTTTTGATAGTGACATTCTGCAGAGATAAAATTAAATGGATTTAACAAAGTGAAGAGAAAGAGGGTAGTTACGATCTCCTTTTAGGGAGATGGGTGGTCCAATGTTCATACTTACTGAGAACAGTACAGAATCATTGTTTCAGTTTATGGAAAGAAAACCTGGAGAAGGCTTTGAAAAGTAGTCCTTACTGGACCTCATTACCCTGAAGGGGTCATTGTCAAATATCTTGGAATTGTGAAGTAGGAAAAACAGAAGGACGAGAAACTAAATGGGATACTTGCAGAGATACTTGCATTCCAGCCATGTAAATAAGTTAGGTCTTTTAAGGGATTACTTCAAATTTAGTATTGGAGCTGTGTTTTTACTAAGTGCCATCATATATATTAAGTGCTATTTTTAAATTATTTACATTAAGTGAGTTTAACTATCCATAACTTCATAATTTCAAAGAGTTTCAGGATATTAAATCTTTAGTAAAATAATACAATGTAGTCTTCAGTCAGTCTTTTCTGTTAGTAAGCTAAAGAGAGTCATTCCAAATGAATTATTTTCATTGCTAAAGATCATGTCCAATTATTATTTATTTAGTTAACATATATCACTTTGTTACAAATAATCAGTCTTAGTTATTGATGCCTCATTAATTTTAGGCAAAGTGTAATGATAATTTTTAAAACTTAGTAATAATACCATGGTTGAGTTTAGGAGGAAATTGATATTAAAGAATATTTTATTAGTTGGTCATATTCATTCCTTCATTTATATAGTTAGAGATCAATTACTATATTATTAATATGCAAACAGCAGCAAACTAGTTCTTGCATTTTTGACCCAAATTCAACTCAGCAGTAATTTAATAAGTATGCTTAAATTTGAACTAGGCACTGTGATGCAAAATATTTTGCACAAATCCATTGATGTGTTAAATACAATTGATTGATTTGTAGTTTTTGACTAGAAGATAATGGGGAGCCATGACATGTTACTAGAAACCTCTGCAGTACGCTTCAATCTCTTAGTGTATAACACAGGTCTGAGGAAGAAAACTAAGGGAGGTAGAAAATGACGTGCCAGAACAGCCAAAGCTGGTACAACTAACAAAGGCACTGGCCAGTCCAAGGCACTGGTATTTATTAGTAAGCAATTGGGGTAAAGACAACCTATGTGCAAGGACAGGACTATGTGCAAGGATGTACAATTGTGTGTTTTCTATGAAATTAATGTAAATATGCTGGGAAAGGACAAGACAAAACATTTTTTAATTAGAAACAGAATACAAAATATATGGTTGTAATTAGAATATTGTCCTTCCAGTTAGAAGGTCTTAATTGTGGGAATGGAATTTGGGTGTGAGTTACTCTGACCTTGGCATGTAGGCTTTGACCAGACTCACTTCTATAAACAAACCAATTGTGGGATTCAACCTTCAGAGCTTGCACTGCTTATAGCCTGCTTGGGCATAATCAATATTGCCATCTCCTGCAGAAAAAGAAAGGGAAGGAGCCAAATAAATAGGGCATGTAAAGAGAAGAGTAGAAACAGTGTAATTACCAGACTATAGAAAATCATTGCATTCTTTGCATTACTTTTGATTGTGAAGTGAGATTGAAGAGAAAATGTATTGGAAAATAGCTGAATTATGGGAGTTAAAATTATAATTATTTTTACTCATCTTTTATTGCATAGACATTCACTTTTATAATCAATAGTCTTTGTATAATATATAAATATTCATCTTTTATTTTGACTTTTTATTGTTCTCTGATGTGGTGTTCATGTTTTCATATATTCAAACTTTAAAAATAAAATCAAACAACCTTTTATGTATGCTTCTACTCTCTACAGTTGTGACATTGTATATCGATCAAAAATAATAGACCTCACTCCAAAGACAGATCCTACTCTTAGGATAATCACATTGGAATATTCAGGCATTTGAAATAAGAAAAAAATATATCTCAGAAAAATCTATTTACAAAGCATCTAATTTTAAGCAAAATAATCTGATGTTACAAATATTTTGTTTTATATTAATATTTTGTAAAATCACAATATAACTCAGAACCAATAAAACCAGTCTTAGAACAAAGGCACAATTGAAAGTCATTTCATTTTCATAATCCAAATATAGATCTTTGGGGAAAGACTGCCAGAATTTTTCTTTGGTCAAAGAAAATAAATATTGTATCACTACTATCACAAAGACAAAAACACAAAGAATACTTTTAATAAAAGTATTAAATAAAAGCAACCAGCTTTTATTCAAATACTCAAATAGGAAGTATATTCTTTCTACGGAGAATGATTCCCCCCTCTAATATGAGTATAAAAAATGGGATGAATATAATACAAAATGTGACCATCTGCATTTCTCAGTCCTGTCTTTTCCAGCTAGAACACGCAGGTGTCTTTTAAACAATGATGAATTAGAAAGAATGTTCTTTTTTTTTTACTCATTTGTCTGTTAACTACCTTTGTGATAATAATGCATTTGCATTTTTAATTTCCTCAGTTGTAAATGAGCACCTCTGAACCACTTCCTAATTATTTTACAATTTTCTTGTATTGTTCATTATTCATGCATTCTATTTACTAAATAAAAATGACTTTTCCTCCAAAAGACATTTGCAATTCTTATTATGCCAAACATAGATCATTTGGCTTCATATAAGAAACACAGAGTGAAAGAAAACATCAGGAAGCAGGATTCAACAAGAAAAATTTTACCCACATGTCTGCTCACTCGTATATTTAGAATACTGTGTAAGACAAATAATATGATCTCATGTAATAAAAACAAGGCTTATTAGTTTTCAATGTATGATGTAAAATTTGCTACTTAATTAAATTTTTGAGGTAGTGGAACTACAAAACTCTAAACAAACTGTTGACCAGCAGCCAATGAATACAGGCACCAAAACAAAGTATTTTCCAGCAAATTCTATAAATACTATTTTAAAGAATATTGTGATGTTATAATTTAAATTTTGAAATTATAGATGAGTTTACCAGCTAAATGGATTAAACAAAGGTCTTTTATAAGCATTTGTACTGTGGAGCCAACACTTATTACCTTATAAGGACTCATACTTCAACTTTCATCTTTACCTTTAGAGGTAACACTGAGAGCCAGATATTGACTACCATTATTTACCATAGAAATTATTGAATATTATCAATTTTGACTAACTGATTTTACTAGTGCATGACTACCTATAAAACAATAAAATTGCTTGTGCCTAGCAAAATAATGTAAACAAAATCAATTGTGACAAAATAATTTCAACAAGACTATGTCGAGATACTAGTGAATTTAGAGTTTGAAGGGTGTGAGAAAATAAGACTGAAGTAAAGGTGGATGGAGTTGTCACTGGGGATACTTTTCACTAACTCTTTTCCCTTCAGGGTTGTAAACACATGCTGAAAGTCATTCCATTTGTTTCTTATTTAGGGAACTATATGATCAGATAGATTTATGTTATGATATAGTACATTCTGCTGTTTTTCTCTTTCTTGGTTTGACTATATCCATCCTGTGTCTATATTAGAATGAATTCTTCCTCTTTAATGACCATGTTAATGAAAGTTGATAACATTATGCTCCTTAAATTAGAAAATGTAGGAAATTATACAGGAAAGATGATTAAAATAATTTAAGAAGTTGTTCTAAGGACCAAAATATCTTTTTCTTTCTGGGGAAAAGATGAACTGGTGTTCTTATGAAGTTGTTGTATTTATTTATTTGATATGTTATCAATTTTGTTTTTCTGAGCTTGTCACTTGCCCCCCAGAACGTAATTTTGGAAACAACATTTGGTTAACAGGGATGGAGACACACATTGTAGGACCTGAAACTTACAAAATTGTGAGATCCTCTCTTTTAGGAAAATAACACAAAATTGTGAATAGAAATTTAATTTCTGAACTTGACTATTTTATTAGAACAAAAAAGTAAATTATAAGAAAATATACTTTTTAACAAAAATTTCATTAAATGTATTTATTAGTAAATATAATACATCTAAAGTCTATTTTTACTACATTTTGAGTTATATTCTCCTACAACAATTTTAAACTATTTTTAAACCCAGGAAATAATGAAATCATCTTTTTTCTAGATTGACTAAAATCTGGTAGTTTTTTGAAGAAAATTAAATTCTCTATTTAAAAGGTGATGCACTTTGGAAGGTGAAAACATTTCCAAACTAGTTTCTGCCTCCATATACTTCAAAACTCAGTTTCCTTTATTTCCTGACACTCTTTCCATACAATATGCTAGTTCCTAGTTACTATCTGCCAGTGAGGTGTTCCATAACTTGATATACTTCATCACCTTCTGGAAAACTTAAAACAGCAATCATGCTAAAATAAACACATTATGGTCTAAGTGTTTGCACTGTCTCTCTAATTTTAGGTCACTACTGGAAATAAAAAGTATAAATAATAATAAAGTAAAATAAAAACATTTTAGCATCTACACAGAATCACTATATGAACATGTTTAATAATCTGAAATTTGGACACATTGTATACCCAAAGATACTCTTCCATTTTCCATATTGTATAATATCACCCTACTTAGGTTAGTAAGAAACAAAAAATATTTGACATCTTTTTTTACTTGAACATCTTAACATGCTTTGTCAACATACCCTGTAATGTTTTTCTGTCTAACAAACTTTCCTATAATTTTTATAAACTGTGTGAATTTATTTTTCCCATGAGCTGGTGGGTATCAATTTTCTTGAGTAAACATTGCAGAGGTGCTTATGTTATTTTAAAAGCAAATTAATATATTTTATTTTTATATTTTTGTTTATGTTGTGCTTCTTTCATTTTAATTACTATTAATAAACTTCATACTTATCTGGTTTGTTTATACAACATATAATTATAAAGCCTCAGGAAAAGCTATGTTATTTAATTAAGTACAGAAAAACAAAACAAAAGAATACAACCAAAAAGAGCTGTAGGCCTAAAATTAGTGTCCAGGGCCAAGGTAGGGTGGATATTAATCACTTAAAAAGTTTTAAATCCTTGGAAGAAAAGTAAGGAAAGGCAATGGATTGGTAGCATCAGGTCCAGAAATTAGCCTGCTATGAATTAGCCTCCTAAGACTCCTCTCATTGTGTCCCATGGATTCCTATATGTTGCATTGGCATTGTCATTTAGTTGTAGGAACTGTCTGATTTTTTTTTTTTTTAATTTCCTCTGTGACCCATTGGTTATTCAGAAGAGTGCTGGTCAATTTCCATGCGTTTATGAAAGTCTTGTGGTTTCTTTTGCTATTTATCTTCAATTTCATTGGACTGTGGTCTGATAGTTTACAGGGGATAAGTTCAATTCCTTTTGAATACTTAAACATGTTCTATGAACAAGTAAGTGGTCTATTTTGGAGAAAGACCCATGTGTAGCTGAAAAGAATGTTATTCTGATTTTATGGGGTGGAACACTGTAAACATCTGTTAAATTCATTTGTTCATGAGTTTGATTGAGTTCTTGTATTTCATTGTTTATTTTTTGTCTAGTTGATCTATCTATTTATGACAGTGGGGTATCAAGGTTCCCCACTATTATTGTATTGGTGCTTATTTGATTTTTTCATGCCCGTTCGTATTTGTTTATATAGTTGGCCACACTAGTGTTTGGTGCATATATATTTATGAGTGTTATCACTTCCTCTTAGATTGTTCCCTGTATAAGGATGTAGTGTCCTTCTTTATCTCTCTTAATCAGTGTTGGCTTGAAATCCAATTGATCTGCAAAGAGGATAGCTACTCCTGCTTTTTTGGGCTTTCTGTCACATGGAGTATTGTTTTCTACCATTTAACCTTCAGTCTATGAGTTTCTTTTTGAATTAAGTGTGTTTCTTGTATGCAGCATATTGTTGGATCTTTCTTCTTGAGACATTCTATCAGTGTATTTCTTTTGATTGGTTAGTTGAGACCATTAACATTGATGGTTATAACTGATATGTGTTGCCTTATCCATGTCATGACTTTTTGTTTTTGTTGAATTCTCCCCCTTTGCATTTAATTTCTTTCTATGCCCAATGCATTCATTCTGTTGGGCTTCCTGAGATTGTGATCCTCATTGTCTTTTCCTAGGATATTGTTAAATTTTCTGGAGAGCTGGTTTGGTATTTATGAAGTTCCTCAGGTGCTCTTTGTCATTAAAATATCTTATATCTCCATTAATTTTGAAAGATAGTTTTGCAGGGTACATCAATCTGTGTTGGAGGCTGTTTTCTTTTAGGCCTTGAAATATGTCATTGCAAGTTCTTCTTGCCTTGAGGGTTTCTGTTGAGAAGGCTGCTGTGATACTGATGGGTTTCCCTTTGTATGTGATTTGTTTCTTTTCTCTGATTGCAGAATTTTGCTCTTCTGTTGGGTTCTGGAATCTTAACTATACATGCCTAGGTGTGGGTTTTTGTTTTTTTTTTTAATCACAGCTAGTTGGATTCCTATATGACTCACTTATCTGTATGTCAAGTTATTTCCCTCTGCTTGGGAAGTTTTCTGCCCTTACTTCTGTGAACTGGTTTTTTTTTTGTTTTTTTTGTTTTTTCAATGTTGTTTGCACTCTCTCCTGTCTCTTCATTGACTCCAATCAGTCTTATGTTATTCTTCTTTGAATTGCCTAGCAGCTGCTGGATTGATTTCTCATGGTCCCTGACTATTTTAAAGAAATTTTTCTTTACCTGGTCCCTAATTGCAATCTTATCTTCTATATCAGAAATTCTGTCCTCACATTGGCTCATTTAAACTTTCAATGGAGTTTTTAATCTCCTAAAAATCTGTTTGCATCTGTTTTATGGATTCCATTTGTTTCTTATGTTGAGATTCTATCATGTTCCTCAACCCCTCTACTTTTTATCTGTGTCCACTCTATATTTATTAATCTTGTCTTGCACTATGAGCACAATCTCTGCTGTTATCTGAGAAATTATTTCTGACTTCGTTTTTTCCAGATCCTCTTTCTTTTCCAGGTGATTGAGTATCAGATTGTTCTTTCTCTTGCCCTTTGTGTTTGCCTTAGGTGATCTGAAAGTCTGGTTTTGAGACTTGTTTAAGTGTCTTCTCATTTCAACAGATCCAGCCTGCTCTGCCTTTGTTGAGGTGACTTTTTGCTCACCCAGTGGTCCTCAATTTTCAGCAAGTCACCAAGAAGCCTTTACTCTGCTGCTCATCAGTACCCTAATTCCTGGGTTCAGAATGGTGTACTTCTTGATCCCTGAGCTGACCTATTGTCTGGGTGGGCTTCTGGTTGGCTCCTGGCACACTTGGGATGGTATTTATGTATCCCTCTGGCTAGGGCCCCTTTGCACCTGTTTTCTGGGAGGACTTTTGGCTTGGGGCTGTGCACCCCATTTCTTGTTGTGTGAGTAAGCTTTTTGCTAGGGTCTTGCACACTTACTGATGGTATTGGGGAAAATATCTGGCTGTTGCTTGTGTGCCTGTGCAGCTCTTTTCCAGGTAAGCTCTGGGCTTGGGCTGGTGTGCCAGAGCCTCTCATGTTAAGCCAGAGCCCTGGCTTGGATCTGTCTTCAACCTCATGCCTCTGGTCCACACTGCTGTTCCCAGAGATCTGAGAGCATTTATTTATGCTATGGGGTGGGCCTCTGGCTGAAGCTTGTTCACCTGTGCAGCTCTTTTCTGGGTGGGCCCTTGGCTTGGCTTGGTGTGCCTGAGCCTCTGGGTTGGGGCTGGAGCCCTGACTGGGATCTGCCTGCAGCCACATGACTCTGGTCCTCTTGGCCTCAAATGTACTTTTGGAAATCTGTTCTTCATAAATGATGCTAGGAGAAATGTCATATTATAAACTATAAAAAATGTATGGAATTATGGGCTGGGAATTTAGCTCAGGGGTTCTTTCACCTGCCTTGCAGGCTCAAGGACTTGAGTTTGATACCAGTACCAAAAAAATGTATGGAATTAGGAAGCTAGGCTGGGGATTTAGCTCAGTGGTTCTGCCAACTGCCTCACAAGTGCAAGGTCCTAAGTTCAATCCTTGTCATTTCCATGATTTCTATGATCACCACAAGATCAAGATGATCACCACTGGCAAGGAGACAGCCCTAAGACCAGGAATACTGCCTGTGTTTCCCCTTCCTTCCACTTGCTCAACTATGATTTCTTATAGCCAATGTGTTCTCATTGTATGTGCAATGTCACAGTGAATTGGGGTGGTATGATGATTAATTGATGTTTCATTACGGTGGGATCAAGAGATTGACATATGGCTGGTAAATTATTACTTGTAGTTGTATCCTAAGGACATTTCAGGAAGAGATTAGGATTTGCACTAATATGCAAAGAAGGAAACTACTGCCTGAACAATACAGATGGGCATCATTCTATTCTATCCACTAGGAATATTCCATTCACTAGGAACACAAATAGAATAAAAGATTGGAGAATGATAAGTTAGGAGATAGGATATTTGTATTTCTCCACCCTCAAATATCAGAGGCCTTGATTCTTAGGCCTTTGTACTTCAAGACTTAAACCTGCACCTCCACCACTTCTCACCCCTATGGCATAAACCTGAGAGTTATACCACTCAATTTCTTGGTTCTCAAATGTTCAGACTCAAATTTCATTGCACCACTAACAGTCCTGGTTCTTCAATTTTCTATAGGCATATTGTGGAACTTCTCAGCCTCCACAACAGGGTTACCCAATTCATATAACAAATTGCTGCTCTATCTCTATCTATCTATCCGGCTATCTATCATCTATCTATTTTATTCATTCTATTTCTTCAGAGAACTGACAAATACAGTTGGTGTGTTATTGATTTTAAAATCACAGGCAAATGGTGATATATCATAGAATGGTAGTTCATTGGAAGTTTAATAATTAGTACACTATAGATATTTTTATGCAAATATAATTAAAGTGTTTATCAGTACTTTTCAATTTAATGTGCATGCAAATCATTCAAATATCTTATTAAAATACAGATCAGAATTCCATACTTCTGAGATTTATATTTCTAGTTTTCAAATAATGCTGATGTTGCTTGTCCACAAATCATACTTTGAGCAGTAAGAGTTTATAATTCAATATTGATATTATTTTTAGAATAAAGGTTAAAATACTCACAGTAAGACATTTTGGATAATCTTACACACCCTAAAATGTATATAGATTTATACTCCTCTCATTTAAAAATTTTAAAAAGTTAGGAATGTTTTGATTTGTTTCCTCTAAAGATAATATGCTTGTGGTTTTTACTGCACCCAGCAGATGATAATAGCGCATCCAGTTATAGCACAGAGATAAACAAATCAACTCTGTAATGCATAGCTATATTGGAAGGATCAACAAGTTAATCATCTTTCATGAGGTTTTCTAATTAACAAAAATTGAAATTTAGATTTAAAAATATTAAGATGCAAAATTAATTCTTTACAAGACACATTTCAAAATTATATGAATATCTGTAGCAATATAATCAAGCAAAGCACTTATTGATTAATTCTATTTTTTTGGTATTGAGGATTGAACTTGGGTCCTTGTGCTTGCAGGGCAGGTGGTGGAATCACTGAGCTAAATCCCCAGCCCTATTAATCCTTTTTTTACATATGTACTTACTATCAACTCTATTAAAAACTTTGATAGAGGTATTTTCATTATTTTCAATGTATAGGACAGGCTCCATACTTGCTGGCATGAATTTTAGCTTAGAACAGCATATATCTCATCTATCTAAAGCAGTGTCAATCACCCATAATTAACTGATATGCCTCATCAGGAAGAAGCCTCCATTTGATTTATTAATAGGTCCCTAGAGAGCAAATTAGCTTCCTTAACAGTTCTTGGTATGCTTTGAGTCACACTACAAACAAATTTCTCCTACTAGCTTTCTATGTGGTTCTGATGACAAAAACCTATAAAGTCAAGAAAATATTTACACAACAGCTTGGGTATAGAGGACAACTGTAGAGCTATAGATATTTTAGTTATAATACGACCCATCACTACAACAGGCTTCTATTGAGAAAATGGGAAGCCCAGAGAATTTAATCAATATACACAAATTTTCATTACAGCCTGCTGCAAGATTCAGTTATGACATCCTAGACTTACAGACTCACTGGCCTCTGAAAGCCCCACCCAGCTCTTGCTTCAATATTCTTAACTGGATTCTCTTAACAAAATTAACCTCCAACGTGTTTCTCAATAGAGCAAAACTCTCAGTACTTACTGACCTGAAAGTATAAAAAGTATATACATCTTGGTGAACAATACGACTTTAATGAAAATATAGCACAGAAAAAAATCAATAGTAATATTAGGACAGAGTATACTTTTATATAGCACATTTTCATTGATTCACTGTTTTTCCCCAGCTGCCAGGGATGGCATTTGTGTACTTGAAGTTTAGCTTTCTTTCCATAAATGTTCTAAAATAAAGGAATGTTGATATTTTAGTATTAAAGTTTTTCAGGCTACATGAAAGCTACATGACATGCTATATCAGGAAAGAGTTCTTTTCTGCCTTTTGAGAATCTGTGTCAAAGTTATTTAGGAGTTGGTGACAAAGTTGCAGACAAAGCACTCAAGTGCCTTTTCTGGAATGAAACAGATGAAGAAACTGAAATTGGGATGAAGTGAGGTTACAAAGGTGTAGCCAAGCTTTGGGAGAAAGTGAGATCAAAGTTCAGTGAGTAATAGATCAGGATGGCAAGGGAGCATGCAAGGAATAGCCACCTGTTCTCAAAGGTGCTATTGTATCGAACCAGTCACATGCTCATTTCTCCATTGCTGGATTATCACTCTCCACTGGAATTAGCCACACAGTAATGGAGTTCAAGTTTTCTCCAGGAAGGTTAAAAAATTATTTTGAGAGATTTTAATCTTTACTTTTAAAATAAGAAAACAGAGGCATAGAGATGTTGTTTCTTGTCAAAGGCTACAGAGTCTATCAGTGATATTGAAGCTACTAGACTTGGATTTCTTTATCTACATACTATTTTATTATCAGAATATTCTTGGGCTTTCTAACTTCAGTTAATAAGATCACCACTATAACCAAAATATTTAGGTTCACATATTTTAAAACTTTATTTCTAAAGAAAAAGTAAAGAAATTATCTTCACTTTGTCCTGTGGCTGTGTCTAGAATGAGAAGCCCCTAGTACTGCATGCAAATTGATATCCATACACTTTAAGCACCTAGTCTCTAGATATCCCCAATCTATGAAGAATATGAGAAGTAGACATGTCTTTTTGATTAGCTTCGTAACTGGCATATATCCCTAATGTGAGTCTACCACACAGTAGGACCTTAATATATTCAATTTATTCAAAAGAGATACATAGATCTGGATATGAAAACTCCTCAGAACAGTAACTTTCCATGGTCATGAGGGGACAGCAACATCATTTACTGGGAAGCTTCTGTGAGGATGCACTTGGCATCTTACCCCCTATTTCATCTGCTTCATTCCCCATTGCTCCCCTTCTCCATGAAATAATTTGCATTGGTCAAGTGTTATTTGGAGATCTTAATTCTTTACAAGG
This sequence comes from Heterocephalus glaber, assembly GCF_000247695.1. The sequence goes on along the minus strand of NW_004624813.1, from coordinate 7,142,227 downwards.
AGAATATTAGAAACACACTAATTCTCTTTCAATAAAATAATTTTTCAATCAAACATGTATGAAAATAATTAAAATTAAGTAAGATACTTTTCTGAATCGACACACTCAATATCCTATTTTTAGGTTATTTTGAACAAAACAAAAATTAAAAACAACCACAGAATATTATATCATTCTTAGGTTCACTTCCAGATTTTCACTAGATTTGCTTTCTTTGTTCTTTCAGAGTTATTCTAAGTTTTACACTTATCATTTTTTAAAATTTCTCTGAGTGGTTAAAAATTCTATTTAGGCAAACAGTTTGTGCCACAGTATATTCAAATTGCAGTTGTACAGTAATCAAACTAATAAAAACTGGAAATAGAATATTATAATGTTACTATGAGACCAAAGTGTCAAATGTCTCCTTTTTTTATGAGTTGTTTTAATCATGTCAGTTAACAAATGAGGTAACTTCCCCAAGAAGTACACCTAGAAGGTATTTAGGGATTTTACAGTAGCCTGTTTCAAATTTATCCCAGCTAGATTGAATACTATTACCATGGCTTACATATTTAATTCTTTCAATTACTAATTGAGTGACAGTCTAGTTGACTCATTTAAAAATACTTTATTTTCTACATGCCATTCCTCATCTCTCTAATCTCTTTTTATATTTATTTATTTATTTATTTATTTATTTATTTATTTATTTATTTTTGGTACCAGGGATTGAACTCAGGTCCCTCTGCTTGTGAGACAGGAGGTGGAACCACTGAGCTAAATCTCTGGCCCTCTAATCTCTTTTTAAATATCCTTGATAATATTTCATTGATTACTGTTTTCATAGTATTAGCAAAAATATTAGTAATATACTCAGTATTCTTTCTATATAGGATTCTTTTAGGAGATTTGATTTAAAATTACTATATCACATATTTATCAATTTTTTTTACACTCATCATTGGGAATTTGTAATTTTACATGCTATATCTTGGTTCTTATGTTTTCCCCATTCCCCTGCCCTCTACACCCTTCCTTACTTACAAGACTTTGTTTCCATTTCTTTCTTTTCTCATATTTTTTCTTTTCCCTTCTTATCTTTCTCCTACTCCACCCAGTTCCCGTTCCCCTTTAGACCTTTTCTTCCTATTTCACATTATCTATTATACATTTTAGTCCTTATTTACACTTTCAGTTTCTCACACTAGAGAAACTATTTGGTATTTACACGTGTGT
>NW_004624813.1:7103097-7125685 GCF_000247695.1 Heterocephalus glaber | reverse complement strand
TCAAAGCAAGAAAATTGAATAAAATGTACCATATTGACATGAATCATTTGGATGAAATATATTTCAAGAGAGTTTTTCAGGAATGACTATCATTAACAAGATTCCATAATAATCCTCAACATTAGTGCACTCGATAAATAAAAAAATTTAGAGATGGTAAGAAGAAACAGTCAAATTCAGAGACTGTCATACTCCTCCATGAAATATTGATTGAATAATTAGGGGGAAATAAATTTTGAAAAACTATCCACCCATTTGGCAAAATTGGCATTTTTGAAACATTCCACCCTAAACTTGAAGACTACAAATTGATTTTTGTTTGTTTGTTTTGCTTTGCTTTGTCTTGTGTTTCTTTTATTACAAACTACTTTTCAGAGGTGTGTTGATTAAAAATCCTTTATGTAGCAATATATTCAATTCATTGAGTTTGAGTATAACTACATAAGCATACTAACTCTAACTTTAAAAACTACATTGTACAGTTAAAATTTGCTAAAGTAGGTTTTATTCTAAATATACTTACCACAGTATTAGTAATAATAATAATGAAGATGATGAAAAACATGGGAGGAAAATTTTAGAGGTGATGAAAATATATGGTTCTAATGCTATAGATGGATATATACTATGTGAATGTAAACAATCTGTATTTGGCAAATGTCATGAAATACCATGAATATAAAGGAATTTATATCAATAAAACTATGTTTTCCAGTCACAAATGTGTTAAATTAGCTACAAATACACAAATGCCTCTGGAAAATGCCCAAGTATTTGAAAAGTGGATAAAAAATAAAAAATGTATTCTTAAAATAAGTTTTAATAAAACAAAAAAAATTAAAAAGAATTTACATTGTACAAAATGAAAAGGTATAAACTTTTGTGGCTGCCCATTAAAGCATGTGTATGGGTAAATTTATAACACTAAAATTATTTATCATTAAGTTTCAAAATAGTAATCTGAGTGTACACCTTCAGAAACTAAAGGATAAATTATACAGCAACAAGAAGGAGAAGGGAAATAGCAATGTCAGATGGAAGTCAATGTAATACAAATTTTAAAAACTCAAGATTGAATAAATGTTTGAAGAAAGACAAACCTATCTTTGTTCAAATTCAGCCTGGTTTTCTCTGTAGAAAATCTCTGAAATCTATTAAGTTCTACTTGAATATACCTAAGAGTTTTACAAGTGTTCTGGACATCAGGCCATAAAAAAGCTAATTTTATTTCTACAAACTTCCACAAATAGTCATAAATAACAGCACCTTATGTTATCAAACAAAATATTAAATATTTAGGAAAATCTGACAGAGATGTTGAAGACTTGAACACAGTAAAATAAAACAAAAATTGCTTAGACAAACTAAAGATAATCTATAAATGTGGAAAGCTAGATCATAAACGTGGGCAGGAACACTCAATATTGTTATAATGACAGTTCTCACAATTTGATCTACAGATTCACTGAAATGCAAATCAATACCTCAGCATGCACTACAGTTCCAATTGTATAGCTGCCTTTAAAACTAGACGACATTTGAAAGCTTCTACAATACCCAAAAGATGTTTGAAGAACGAAATTGAAGGAATTACAATGTTTGCTTTCAAAACTTATTTTAAAGTTGCAGTTTTCAGTGAGAGTGGTATTAGTGTCATGATAGGTAAATAGTAGAACAGAAAAGTAAGTTCATAAGTAGGGCTAGACTATATGTACAAGTGATTTTTACTCATCATTGAAGGCAATTCAGTGGGAAAAATAGCCTTTTCCATAAGTGTTGTTGATAATTAAGCAGATCTAACTTAGAAAGTCTGATTTGTAACTTGAGCAACACACACAAATGTAAACTCTGAACCTAAAATTTTGAATTCTAGCATTTTTAATAATAATTAGGTGAAGATTTCTTAGAGATAAAAATGATCTTTAACATAAAATAAAAATTAAATTTTAAATTTTAAAACTGGGTTATTCTAAAGATGTTATTAAGGAAATAAAAGGAAAAACAGCAGGCCCAAATGAATTATTTGCAAAGCATGTAGCAAAAACGTGACATAGTCAAAATGTATAAAAAGCTTTTAAACTCTATACTAAACAATAATCAAGTAATATTGCCAAAATATTTGAAGATATTTCAGCAAAAAAGGTAAATGAAGAAAAAAGTGGAGAAATTTATGTATTATATTATACTATTAGGAGTACAAAGTGAAGCAACTATTTTGCAAAAAAGTTTGGAGCTTCTTAAAAAGAGAAACACAACTCCTAAGTGATCCACCCAACAAATTCCAAGATTTTTAAGCTCAAGAAAAATAAAAGTATAATGCCATACAGAGACTTATATACATACAAATAATTCTAATAATTTTATTTATAACAGCTCAAGCCTTTATCTAACCTAAATGTTTCTTAACAGATGCATAAATAAAGAAATCATGCTAAGTCCTTTCAATACAGTGTTAGAAAATGGAATCATTTGTTGACAACCGCAACATAAATCCCAGAATTATTTTATGAGAAAGAAACCAGATGAAATAAGGCAAATTTAATTACTATTTAAATTCCACTAACATAAAATTTTTGAACATCTAAACCAATTTCTAATGAAAGAAAGCAAATTAGTGATTTTTTCTGTGGATGGATGGGGCATTGAGGAGTGTAGGAATTAATACTCAGGGGCAAATAAAACTTTTGGAGGAATGTATATTATCAGTATATTGATTGTGAAGATGGTTTTTTGGGTAATTAATAAATAAAAAGTCATATTTATTTACTTAAAACTAATACAGCTCGTTGCATATTAATTATAGCCAAATTAAATTACTATAGAAAGAAAGCAAATCAACTTCAATAGATACAGAAAACAGTATAGAAATGTTAAAAATGTCTTTTGGTAGAATCATCTGTAATATATCATTTTATCAGCTACCTTCTTTTTAGAGTAGGAAAAATTTATTGAAAGATAGCTTCTACCTAAGAGAGACAGAAGGGAGACCTGAAAGTGTGTTACCCACTCACCCTACTTCTCAAAGGTGTTTTATGGAACAAAGCCATGAGTTGAGGTGGGTTCAAGGGGGGACAAAATGATAGTTAACTAGTAAGATTGCAAGTACAGTAGCTTAGGTAATACTGATCCAATGAGAAATCACAAGGTGGACAAAACTATGAACAGCCAGTAAGATTATGAAAAGTAGAGTCACTTAGGTAATACTGATTAAATGGGGATCCAATGGGGAACCAAGTCACATAGCAAGCGTACAAGGAATGAGTAAGGATTTTTGGTGGTAAAGGGTGGGTCAGTAATCTTTCTTGGAAGATTTTGGACAGCCACCCAGATGATTGATACCTATTTAGAATATCAAGCACTGCTATTCATTCTTAGGGGAGCACATGGGCGTGGTAGTTTCTCTTCTTTTACAATGCTGGCCTTCAGTGAATGTGTTTTGATTGTCCTCCATGTTGGCTTCTAGACTGTCCTCCATGTTGGTCCCTCCAAGCCCTACCCTAACTGCCTACAAGATATCTAATTAACTTATTTATCTACAATATTCCCCCCCTCTGAAGAAGTACCCCTAACTACTGTGAGGGGGGGAAAGGGCAAAGAATATTCTGGCTACTTCTGGCTGAAGAGGGATGTAGTTGTGATCAGAAGTCAGTTACTCTACAGAGGGTCTATCTAAAGGACCTCCATAGGTGCCAGGTATTGTCATTTTGAGTAGGTGTATAACTTTAAATCTGGAGGAGACAAAGCCAAAGAAACAGCTAAGAATACATGGGCCAAATAATAAGGTCAGCAGTATTTCTATGAATATAGCCAACAAGTGTTTCCACCAGGAGCATTTATAATAGCCTCTCACAAAGAGGATAAGCAGAAGGTTCAGGAAACTTCAGAATCTGACATAGAAGTTGTATTGTAGTTTAGCAGTAATGAGCTGTTTACAATGTCTATCTGGTTGATCCCAGTAAAAGAAGTCTAGCACATATGTCCTTGGTATGATTGCTTGGAATTTGGTAGCCTCTAGGCAAGAATAAACAAAATTTTAAAGAAACTAAAGCATGAATAATCTAAGCATGAGTGCCAGAATGGAAGGGAAGGTTGGGGAAAGAGTTGCACTTAGAACCTGAAATAGTGATTGTAACCTTTAAGTCTGATATTTTGTCATAAGTCTCTCCAGTTTTAGCTGTAAGAAGATAGAGACAATTTGAAGAACAATTTTAGCTAAGAGATTTTAAAACTCTAGTTGAGCTCTTATAGACTTTACCATAGTTTTTTCCTAATGATCCATAACTATGGCCAGCTACCAATGTAGCTGGAAACTACCAGAAGGGGTCAATTATTTGATCCACTTTTTATATCTAGCTTTATTACTATGGCATTATTTTTATACCTCTTTTGGTTTTTCTTTTCTGTTGGTTGTTTAAAACCAAGTTAACGTGAGACCTGTGTCAATCGATGTGAACCTATTGCTGTCTATCAAGTCAGTTAAGTCTCTTAATTTAAGTAAGTAATTAGTCATTACTTTGAAACCTTTTAAAATAGCGATTTGAATTATATTGACATTTATTATTCATAAGAACTATAAGTGTTTTATTCCATTTGAACTGTGAGCTGACAGCTTTTCTTCTTTCCTTTTTTCTTTTTCTCAATATGAAGATATCTTACAAACTTTATCATTCTTTTGAGGGGATAACAGTAATCTTTCTACACACTATTATGTTCATAAGAATTTAGGCACCTTTCAGTAAATTTTCCTCAATTTATCTACCTTAAAAGCAACAAGCAAATAAATGATAAAAATAAGAATTGATTTTATGAAAGATTTAAGAATTTTTAACCTGAAGAAGGGGAAGGAAAGGGAAGGAAAAAGAATTAAGATATTACATATATATGTGTACCAACTCCCTGAGATGAATGAAATCATTACATACTATAGGCATGTACTAATAAAAATAAAAGGTGAAAATCAATAACACATAGAATAATAACTAATGTATATGTAGCAAGGGAAAAATGTAGAAAGCCAAGGACCTGCATGGTTTTTCAAATTTAGGAAACAAATTTAATTTCATGCTATCACTAAGTGCTGTATTAAGTGGAATAACCAATAGTGAGCTAAATTGATCAGTCCTGTTGGAAGAAAAAATCATCTTAAAAAAAGGCAGTTACAGTTCATGTCTTTATTTCAGAAGAATCTTATCATAAAGCTAGATTTAAAGTATCATATATATTTGTTCCTTATAGATTAACTGCTCTTATGTTTTTATTATAAAAATCATTATGTTTTGACATGTATATTTTTAAATATATAAACCAAGTCTTAAAAAATGAATCCCTTAGTAATAATGATCCTCAACATATGGAGCAGTGACATTGTATTTGAACTTAAATACTAGGTGTTCAACTATCCTACATTATGATCTTTTGAAACAGTTTTCTAACTTTTCTCTTCAGTTTAATTTTCTGTCCTTTTAAAATAGTTTTTGTATTTTTTTCAAAGTGATCCAACATCAAAAAGTATGCTTATATTTATGTACTTAAAATATTTACACTGACAAAATAAAAGGCACATCCTAGAATAGGCAAAACTCCTTTAAAGTATATTATTTCAATCTCTGAACACTATAGTCTGTCCTAATAAGATTAAATAAAATTAATACAATCATGATGGATATGTATGAGAAATCTCACGAAGAGTGGCATAACAAGAAAAAAGATAAGTTGAGAAAGGCTTTGTGATAGCGTGAGAAATGCTGATTTAAATTATGACAAAAGGAGTAGAGATTAAAAGTTTGCACACAATTTTGAAATGATAATGGCTGTACTTGAAGAGTTGAAAATGATTACCAGTTTATTTGGGTGTAGTCACAAAGAGATAAGTTTGGCTTTGGAGAAGATAATTTCAGTCCTAACCATGTTAAGGTGTGTATGTGCATGTGTGTGTGTGTGTATGTTTGTGGTATTTTTAGGGTTTGCAAATTGTTAGCCATGGTAATAAATGGTAAACCTTTATAAAAATGTTTAAAAAAGGGATAACTAATTGTGATTAATCTAAATATAAATAATAACGAAAATAATGAAATGTCACTCAGGGAAAATTTTAGGACTGAATATAGAGTCAATATAGGCTCCCATTGTGATGTGGGACCAGTTGATAGGAAAGGAGTAGTTAATGTGCTAGAATAAGAACTAGGTGGAAGAGAGACAGGCAGAGCACGTGAAATATCTTGGCACTCAAGTCTTTGGAGTTGGATTGAGGTCATATGAATAATTCAGACCCACTGATTCTGAGGAACAGTCACAGAAGAAACACAGCAGACAATATGTCTTTTTTGTTGTTTTCTATGTTTGTGAGTAAAAACTGAGAGTCCAATTTCTCCAGATAGTATAGACCATAAAAAAGGTATAGTATCCTGACAACCCACATCAAAACTGGCATAACTGAGTGTTAACCCACTCAGATCTCAGAACTTATTTGTTACTGCTACCCACATTCCTCTAGCCTATCCTACCTAAAATGGCAGATGCTATCAAAGCCATAGAACACAGGAAAAAGTAGATTTCAAGAAAAGAGTGTTAAAAAAAAGAAAAGAGTGTTAGCCTATAGAAATAAAGAACAACTAAGTCCTCTCTCAGTAAGTGTAATTGACAATAATGTGGAAATTGGTTAATGTAGAACCAATTTTTCTCTGTGACTATCTGAGGTAGAACCACGTGGTTATCAATTGTGAAAGAGGAGGGAAACTGCAACTTATATTTTCAAATGTTTTATGATAAATTAGAGCAAACACAGTGCTTAAACTATGCCAAAATAAATGGATTCAAGTTAAAAGTTTTGGCAGATTGACATGGCATGAGGAAATTTTAAAATGACCAGGGATGGTGATCCATTGAAAGCGTCATATTTATAGCCACTATAATGCTCACATTCTTTAATACTCTGTCATGATAAATGGAAAATGTCATAAATCTTCATATGGCAAAGTAACAAACATCTCCCTAACAAAAATTGAAAGTAATAACCAATTACTTTGATATGAATAAGGAAATTCTGATACAGAATTTATTATTACTGATATCCTGTTAGTTAAAATTTTATAAATTTCTATTTAATACAAATATGGTTTTCTAAAGTACTTCCTTTTTTTTTTCTTTTGTACTGGGGATTGAGCTTGGGTCCTTGTGCTTGCAGGGCAGGCAGCAGAACCACTGAGTTAAATCCCCAGCCCTAAAGTACTTCCTTTTAATGATCATCAGGATGGCAGGATGTAATTAACTAAGGTATATTTTTTACAAATATACTGTAATGTGTTATAAATAACACATTTATTTGTATGTAAACAACTTTGACATTTTTATATCACTATGAAACCTAATCTTAATTTTAAGTTGTTTTAATGAAATATAAGGCACTTAAATTTTACATTATATTTATTAAAGTACCTTAAATTTTAATAAATACCAAATTTTACATAAGAACATATTGAAACACCATTATTTTTACTATACCCTACCTGAGTTTTTTGAGTAAACTGCAGTGTACTTATTTCACCTTGTTAGAAGAAACAATCTACTAGAACTTAATTTGGTGGGAAGAAAATTCTATAATAGTTAGAACTTCACGCAGGGGTTCTAATTGAATTTAGCTGGAGCAAGACTAATGCTCTATTTTAGCAGATCTGAGTCAGTTTCCTGACTCTAAGGAATATTGCTTTACTATTCTGCCCTTGCCTGGGGTTATAAAAGAATGAAAAGTGGCAGAGATTAGAAAACAAGCTTCTGCCTTTCTCTTGGTAATGTCAGTTTACAGTAGGGAGAAAAGGTGACTAGTGAAGCAGGGATAGAACTGACTGAAGATGCCATGATGTTGAACAAAGGTAACAATTATCACTTTGTCATTTATTCACCTCTGTTGAAAGAATCTTCTCAAAAACAAAAAAACAAAAAACACTGCTGTAGAACTGCTTGTGTCCTGCTAGCATAAATAAAAGCACTTAGGCCAATCCTTTGCAATGAAAATGGGAAAAGTATTATCAACAATCAATATTTTTATTTGTGTACTGAAGCACTGCCCTATATTCTAGTTATGATGTCTGGATCATATACATCACACATATATTTGTTCATTCCTCATATATCACCCAAAATGAACTGCCTACCAATATGTGATGGGAAATGTGCATGGAATGAATACAAAAGAAATAGACAGAGATCTGGCCCTCATTGTTTCACAGTAAAATTGATAGAGGCAGTTGCATGAAAAAAGATAAATGTAATAAAATGTAATAGGCACTGTGATAATATTCTTTAGAAGTTTCTGGGGCACAAGTGAGAAAGGCATCAACAACCCTGAAGGTCAGTAAATGCTTTATAGAAATGTTTAAAAGTAAACCTTAAAAATTCACAGTTTCCAATGGTCACAGCAGAGTCTAAAGGTAAAGCTTCAGATAACACGTCATTGTATGTATGAGTGAGGCAGAGCTACAGAGAGACAAGTTGAAAGGTGAATCTGGAGAAGTACCGGGAGTAAAGGAGTTTGGTAGCCAAGGCAGAAGGAAACTGGCATTATGCTGTAATCATTTGAGAGTTAAGAATTGTGTCCACAAGTGCATCAGATAAAAGATCCAACTACTACAGTATATTCTTACCTCTGTCAGTTTATTGAAAACTTCTTTCTGTATTGAACATATTATCAGTAAAACAGTAGTGGCATAATTGCACAGTAAGAAAGAATGAGGGCTCTGGAATCAGATTATCCAGGTTCAAATCCAAATATTGAACTAACCAGCTGTCTGTTTTATTATCAGTCAATTGTGGATAAAAATAATGTGGATAAAAATAATGCCTAACTCATAGAATCATCTGTGATGACTGAATGATTTAATAGAGTACAGGAACTTAGAAATGTAATAGAAAAAATACACATATATTTCTTAAGTCTCCATAGGTTCTGCATCCACAGATTCCATGAACCACAAACTGACAATATTTGACAAATATGTATATAATAAACATCCTTAGACTATTTGTCTTGTCATTATTGTCACCATTAACTCAAGCATACATCAAAACAAGATTTACACATCCTTACGTTGTATTATGAGAAATGTAGAGACAATTTAATGTAAATGATATCATGTATGTAGGCTATATGTAATGCCATGTTATTTACGTAAGAGATTTGAACTATCTCAGATTTTGGTATCTGTGATGCTAAGGATCTTTGAACCAATCTGAGGTACACAGCAAAAGATGATTGTATGTGTTATCTATGTGCTGTTATCTGCTTAATAAAAAGATTTTGGACCATATTTCTGTAACAAGCATATACAGACAATAAGCTCTTGTCTCCATTCTTAAACATAATCATTTATGAAAAAATAATGTGCATATTCTTTTAGCATAGAAAAAAGTTCTTTAAAACCTAAACCAGTTGTATTTACAACGTGTCAAAATTACTTTCTCATCACTGGAACAAAAATATCTGATACTCACAAGTTAAAGGAGGAAAAGTTTATTTTAGGGCACAGTTTGTAGAAGTTTTAGTCCATAGTCAGTTGGCTCCAAGGCAGGGCGGTATGGCAGAGGGGCATTTCAGAGAAGAAACAGTTAATGCCGTGGTAGTTAGGAGGCAGCACCTTTCTTATTTTTATTTTTATTCCATCCAGGCTACAAAACTATTGGCTGGTCCCATCACACCCAGGGTGAGATTTCTCTCTTCAGTAAATCCATCATACACGCCCAGAACCATGCTATAAACAAATCAATGGACTAATCCAGTATCACACATCCATGATCCAGTCATTCCTCAATATTCCACCTATGTGTGCACAACTCTTTGGGGAGACATCTAGATGAAAGCCATAACAATGTCTTCTATTACTTCAACTGAGATTATGAAAAATAATGCAATATGAAATATATTTTATAATATGTATATTTATTCCATTAAACTGGAATTTTTTAATACAAGGTAAGTATATTAATTGAATTTTTAATAACTCATTGTAACAATGTTCAGAATTAATAACTATTAAAATATATTTACAGTTAATATATACTTTCCTAAGATTACTGACATGGGAATTGGATCAGGAAGAACAAAATCACACAGAGAAAAATACAGTCAATATTATGGCCAAAGAAAGATGAGAAGGAATTTCTGCAACATGAGTTAACATTGTACTCATTATTAAGTCAAAATATATATCCAAATAATGTATGCCTTATGTTTGTATTATATGACTATCATATTAATGATATATAAACTATACAGTATTTACTACTATTTTAAATAATTAATTTCTCTGAGACAGCCCTGGATGAATCTGAGGATAGTTGTTAAAGTGACTGACTTTCACATGAGATTTCACAGATATGTTTCACTCATTGAAAGTCATACTTCAAAAATATTTTATATTATAATTTTCAGGAAAATTATAGTTTGGTTAAACTGAAAAATATGGCTTGAGAGGAGTATATGCTGCATTTATACTAGTAGAAAAGATGCTAAGGGAGCTATGATGCTTTCCTTTCTTTTTTCTTTAAATCTATAAATGTTTAATATATTATTCAAAGATCATGAATTCAACAGACAAGTGTTGAATGTTTCTTTGCACTAGACATGGTGTTAGGCTTTAGATATTTGTCAATGAACAGGTTTAATGTGTTCATTGGCAAGGAGAGCTACCAGATTAGAAACAGTATGTGAGAGGGCTGGTTATATTTTCTGAACTAGGGAATGAATTCCAGGAGACTGAAAGCAGGGAGAGATGAGATGGAAGCCAGACACAGTAAGGAGAGCTTTGTGATTATTTTTTGTGAATTTGAATTTTATCCAAAAAGCAACAGGGGAATTGTGAGCCCATATGTTTACCTCACTTTTTCAAATTCCCATTGACATGATTAAAGAAATAGGAAAAGAAGACTAAAATAAATGTGCAGATCGGAAGAACTGGAAATAGTGAGGTCCAAGTGCTTGACTGTTTATGGAAATTTTGTATATAGAGTAAAATGAAACATTCTTGAAATGATCAAGACTAATGACACCAGGTTTGAATTTTAAGACAAACAGATGATAGAACCCCCTTGGATGTAAGTTTAAGAATTTTGAAAAATAACTCCAGGCTCACAAAAGGAGTTATATTCTCCATGACTGGAGAATTGTCATGCAGCTTTTGGTGATACACAGTGCAGACAAGCCAAAACCCCAAGAACTGAACAAATATGCGTTAAACAGAGCCAGGGCCCTCTCCGGACACCATGACTTCTTTTAACAACTGTAAATCTTGGCAGAGACTGAATATTGAGTAAAATGAAGGGGGCAGAGGAAAAAGAGGGGGCCCAGGGCTAAATAAGGAATCATGCTGTGTAGTCAGTTCCTAGAGTTGATCCAAATTTGCACCTAACAGCAAACACAGAAGGCAGGACAGACAGGGCAGAAAAGCTCCAGCTAGGAGTTAATTCCTGCTCACATTTTCTTTGTTATCTTTAAAATATTCCTTTTCAATTGTATCTCAACACTAATATCTGAATATTACAGGGGGTTGCCAAACCCAAACACCATAAAAGAAGGAAAGAATTCCTGCAACTACATGGACTTCTTTGAGTGAACAAACTGTCAGTTTTTTGTTTGTTTGTTTTTGGAAACAAATATTATTTGTTTTGAGAAACAAATTCCTAAGCACTTGGAATTGCCATCGCTATTAGCAACTAACTCTCCTTCATTTAAGGCAATGAGTTTATTTCTGCCTTGAAATATCCTTCAATTTACTTCTTTATTTCAGAAATTGGATTAAATAAGTCTATACTTACTTTTCACACAACAACAGATAATCACTTTTTCTCTATTTTAATCTTATGCCTAAAACCCTCTGTATTACTGTTTATCAATCCTTTAATGAAAGAGGCGCTGACAGACTGTATTATCATTTGGGTAATTATGACTTATTTTCCTAAAGGATGTGGGAGCACAGATGTGAAGTCAGGAAACTTTAAACTTCAAACAACCTCCCTGTAGGTGTTCCTGTTGTCAGCAGCATAGGATTCATTTTATACTTAATGAATGATTAACACCAATACAGAGGAGTTTTTCTTCAAGAAAGTTAGCAGATGTAAAATTCAAATACTCAGAATAGATGGGAAATTTTATTATGTTTATTGTATGTTTCTTTTTTTTGTTTTGTTTTGTTTTTGGTACCGAGAATCGAACTTGGGTCCTTGCACTTGCGCAGCAGGCGGCGAAACCACTGAGCTAAATCCCTGGCTGTATGTTTCTTTAATAATGAAGAGTTTTAATGCAGTTTTGATAATAGTTCAGTGTACCAGTAAAATGAAATTTTTCTTAGCTTTGTGTGTGTTGGTGAGTAGAAGATATATAATTTCCTTTGTCTTTAATGTAGAATTTTTCAAAAATGAAAATAGTAAACAAATGACACAAAATTTTGTTTTTTTATTTTTTAACTCTTAATTTCTAGAGGATTTTTTATTTTTATATTAAGACACATTCCTACAGGTCACAGCCACAAACACCATAGATTTTGTTTACTAAGACTTCATTGTGATCTTACATTATTTACCTTAAGTTTTATTTTTACTTATTTAAAATTTTTATAACAAATTAATGACAAGACACTTAGATGACATTATGGTTTTCTTTCTTTTTTTTGGTACTGGGGATCAAACTCGGGACCTTGCCCCTGCAAGGCAAGGGCCGGAACCACTGAGCTAAATTCCCAGCCCAGATGATATTATTCATAATCTGCAAATATTATCAAAATTTCCATCCCAACAATAAATACCACTGGATATTGCATGATTAGTCAATTAATTTTATTTGTCAATATTCCTCAACTATAAACATGCCTGTTCAGCAGGAAAAGCACAGAATAACTTTATTTACAGAAATTATTATATTTTATTCATTGAGTTTCTTGGTATAATTGAGGTGTACATTATCATCACATTCATCATAGGGAGTTTGTACCTGTACATGATATATATTGATTCTTATTTTTTTCCCATTCCCCTTTCCTCCCTTCCATGCCCACCCATCCCTATATACAGAGCTTTGTTTACATTATTTACTTCTTTTCTCACTTTTTTCTTTCCCTTCCTTCCTTCCCACACCTCCCTGGTTACCCTTCCCCTTTGAACATTTTCTTCCTATTTCACAATATCTACTAACAGAAATTATTATGATTAAAATGATGTAATTCATAAGATTTTCTGCAGAGTTATGTAGAATGTAAATGTGTTCAATGCTCTGTGCAACCAAATCTGAGTCAACAAAATCATTAAATGCTATCATGGCTACCATGGAAGACTTCTGTGACGAAAATATTCTCCCTTCCCTCAAATCTCATAATTTTTAATGTATTTTCATTGTTCCTCCCCACCCTCCAGGGATTTGTCCCAGGACATCTAGGTATTCAAGCCTCTGGATGCTAAATTCTCTTTTATAAAATGGCTTAGCATTTGCATGGAATCTACACACATCTTCCCCAAAATGAATGCTCCTTGCTTTATAACAGGTTGCCTTACAATTTTTTACACTTATTAAATTAGCAGAAGTATACTCATACAACCATTCTGTGTTTTGTTTTTAGTACACTATGCCATCATTTACATGAAATAATCAAATCTGGTGTTTTTCCCTGTGCTGGCAGTGAAACCCAAGTCCTCATCTGTGCCAGGTAAGCTCTCTGCTCCTGAACTTTACTTTCCAGGCCCTTTATAAAACAGCTTTATGCTAGATAATTTTACTGAGAATAGATTAATGTTAATTTTTTGAGCTCATTTAAGGTAAATTAAGCTATTATGTTTGATAGATTAGGTACATTAAATGCATTTTGATATGATATTTATAATTTACAATGGATAATAGAATGTGATCCTATATTAAATAAAAGAACATCTGTATTTTAAATCATCTTCAGGTTTCTTATAATACCTAGTATAATGTAAATGTTATGGTCTGAGTCACTCTCCTCTAGGCTCCACCAGGTGGTCAGCATGGCCCGTGGTAATCAACGAGAACTTGCCTTACAGAAGAATATGAAGAAAACCCAAGAAACTGGCAAGGTAAAAAGAAAAGAGGATAGCTTGACTACTTCTCAAAGAAAGCAGAGGAACTCTGAGATCATGCAACAAAAGCAGAAGACAGCTAATGAGAAGAAGTCTATGCAAACAGTAGAAAAATAATGACCAGCTCTGGGAAATGTGGGTGCTACTGCCAACTGGTACATCATAAGCTCCAGGACCAGGATTCCTTAGAACGAACAAGCATTACATGTGTTATAACTCATCCTCAAAGCTGTTTACCTCAAACTTTGTTTTTCCTCCTTAGTGTGATGTTTTAGAACCGTTCTTCAAAGAATAAAACATCATGCATGTAAAAAGTAAATAAATAAATAAATAAATAAATGTATGTTATATAAATATCTGTTATACTATATCATTTAAGGAATTATGGCAAGAAAATGTGTGTACATATTCAGTACAGACATGACTTTCTGTTGAAAATTTCAGATTTGCAGTTGGTTGAATCATGGCTAAGGAACCATTGTCAATGGGGGGGGGTCAGTGCATTTGTCAAATAACCTACACATCAGAGTTATGTTCCTGAAGCCTATCACTATCATGAATATTATAAGAGTGAGTAGGACTTGGGATTGACATCATAAGGTTCAACAAATCACCTAAAAATATTTCTGAACTATAATTGTTTAACAAACCAAGTTTTCATGTCAAGTTCTCCTCCATAAGGATGTCTCTGGATCATAAATACATTCTTTTATGGTTAAGTTTTGTACAACATAGGGTATTTATTTGGAAATTTTCAATCTTTAAACATACAAGTGTTGTTCCTATTAAATTCAATGGAGGGAACATAAGAGTAATGACCTTACCTAAGTCATGCCTGATAACATTTTCAGGAAATAGAAAATACGCTGTGTCTTTGAACTAGGAGCTCATTATATCAGATTTATAAATGTAAAATATTCAGTGAACCCAGAAAAGATCAGCATGTGGGATTTACTGAGAAGAATGAGGGCTTCCTTTTTAGTTAATGGACAGTAGCCATAGCATTACAAGACACTGGATACTGTAGCTGTGTCTCCTCAATGGTAACTACAAAAAAGTTAATGTCAGTGATATCTTATGCCATTACCCTTCCAGAGGGGATAATACTTAAATTTTATTTTTATTATATTTCCTTTACTAAAAAAAATTAAGCTACATAAGGATTCTTCAGAGAATTTTGAATATTTGCATTTTACCCAGAAGGTGGGAAAGCAGCAAATAGTCAGTACAAGCATTGACTATTGCACATTGTTCCTAGATCTTTTATTTTTGTGTTTAGCTTTTCTTCTAAAATTGACACCACTTTCCATGACTATAGTTATGTTCTATCAAACCTTCATTTTAGTAGTAAAGTTTGGCTTTACTCTAACTTGTTCAATTTTTAACATATGTTTTACAATATAGGAGAAATTTAATAAATTGGTGTTCTAAATGTTTAAATACAAATATTACTTTATTTTTATGCAAATAAGTACATTAAATTCCAGTTATATATTAATTCATTCTCTTAGATTTTGAAATCAATAATAGGCTAAGAATAGAAAACATTCCAAGTTTAATCATTGGATTAAAAGTCACAAATATAATATTTAAAGTCTCTTTGATATACATCTTAGCAAATGAGGCTAGAAAAATACAAATGTCAGTCTGGCAAAAGGAAAAGTTGTACAAAAAATTGAGATTGCTTTTTTAATATGTATATGTGAAGGAAACACATCAAATCAGTGGTGAGATATTACTCACTTTGAGACCTACATAAAACATAAAAATATGTATTTCAACTCGTCCTTACTCTCCTTCTAACATTTGTTCTTTATCTCTGAGGTTATTTAGGAAAGTAATGCCTGGAAGTCAGTTTTCCTATGGAAATATAATGTAAATAATGTAAGTAATTTAATATTTTCAGATATTAAATTAAAATGATTTTAAAAGATTATTTCAAAGATAAAAGGAAATGAAGTTAATGTAATATTTTATTTAAAATGGAACATATATAATAAAAATAAGTTTTCATTTCTACACATAATCATGGCATAAGTTGTTGGAGTTTTTTTGCTTTTGTTAGTACATCTTGTCACCATTATTGGTGACACTCATTGCAAGGAATGGGCACACGTATTTAACACATTGCAATTGTTTATTTCTCCTCTTCCCTCCATCAACCTTTTTTTTGCAGCATCAGATTCATTTATTTATTTTTAAGACCTTATAAAGTAAATTATTATATATACAGATTAAAAACTGGACTATTAGGCCAAATACATGTACAACAATATTACTAAGTCAAGGTACATTTTTAAATATGTTATGTTTACAAAATTTTATTTATTTATCTATCTATTTACTTCTATGTGTAAGGAATTGAACCCAGGGTCATATGCATGCTAAGCAAGCCTTCTACCACTGAGCTATACCACCAAGCAAATAGTTCAGGTTTTTTTTCCCAAGGAAAGCCATGATGTTCAATATGTGTTTTAAACTCACAACACATTCCAACTTGAATAGTAATTTACAAATTATTGAAATAAAATACATGCCTACAAAATGACAAAGATGCTCATAACAGAGATACATTTTTTACCTTGTATATTTGTTTGCCAGTGCTTACATAATAAAGTGTCATGGGGCCGGGGATGTAGCTCAGTGGCACCGCACCTGCCTCACAAGCTCAAGGTCCTGAGTTCAATCCCCGGTACCAAAAACTAACTAAATAAAGAAAGTGCCACAGACTGAGAAGCTTGAACAACAGAAATGTCTTTTCTGGTAGTTCTAGAGGCTAGACATCCAAGACCACAGTGGCAGGAGGTTGGTTTCGTGTTGAGGTGCTCCTTTTTCACTTGCAGACAGTTGTTTCCTGTCACAGCAGTCCTCTGTGTGAGTGTTTCTAACCGCTTCTTATAGGAACACTGATCATGATCTCATTTTACTCAATCATCTCCCTAAAGTCCTACCCTTTAAATTGAGTCACATTGTACTAGGTGTTCGAAGTACAAACTTTGGGAGATACAATTCAACCTATAATACATTGCCAACGTTTTTACAATCTAATTAAAATAAAATTAAATGAAACATTTTATCACCTATGAAATATCTCAAGCAAATACTTTCATCATTGATAAAAAGTTTCTACATTTATATTTTCAAGCCTTTGACAAATTTTGAATTTGCGCCCCCACACACATATACACACAAATTTATACACAGTTTCCTCTCATCAGAAACTATTCCTGCACTTATCTCTTTTGAAAATTTTTCTACTATTCAAGTAGTTGTTGATACTTTAAAGAATCAATGTCTTCTTTTGTGTTTAATATTTTCTTTCATAAATGTCATCAGAGAACCTACTTAATATATACATTCTAAATCTTTTGTGCTTCCCAATGATTTTTACTATACAAATTGAAATTTTTAAAAACGTATTTTAGTAGTTTATGTTGCATTTTTCTTAATATAAGCTATAAAACACTTTCATTAACTTTTATATATTTTTTCCAGATAGCTCTATTCTATATTAAAAATAATTTTTAATTTAACAGATGTGAAATCATTGTCCTTCATATTAGTTTTAGTGCTTATTATATTAAAAACACTATGCCTTCAGTAACAGGGACCAGTATGGCAACTGATATTTAGAGGTCCTTAAAAGTTTATTCTACATTCATTTAATAATCTTTAGAAGCAACATTCCTCTCTTCTGGTCTATTTCAGAAGTTTTCTGATCCAATGAATACATAGGCTAAGTACTTTCAACACTATTTCCTCCACTGTTTGTTTCTTACTCTTCGTTATTTGGCTCTATGATAATTGAGATAATGAACAGACTTTAATTTTTGATTCAGAAATATGAATTGACATTAAGATTCTATCCAACATCTTCCTAAAATCTCTAATATTAGTGTGAAAGTAGAGCTGACCACATGTGTGAGCAAGGGGGAAACCTAGTTCACCTTCAGGTGAGTTGGTTTGGTGTGATCCTCAGGGGACCCCAAACATCTCTGAAATTTATAATGATCTCAAAATGTATTCCTTTGTGAAATCAGCTTTGCAAACTCTATGACACTTCAAAAAATACTGACAGAGATTGATAAAAGGAAAATAATGCTTTATTTATTATATTTTAGTAACTGGATATGAGTGAGAATGAAAAGAATAAAAGTTAATATAGTAGTGTCTGGAAATATATGACTATTTGTGTTTTGCTGCATAAAAGCTCATGAACTGTTCATGTATAGGATATGGAATGAAATCATCTATTTAAATGAGCCCACAATGACCTCATCATTTTTGTCTAAACTTACTATCTGTATGCCAAGGTACGATTTATTCAGTTTCCTAAATTCCTGTGAGATTAAAAGAAATCATCTCAAGGAATGTTCTCAGTTTACTTGTTCTTTATCTGGTTAATCCTAAATAATTCATCAGTACTTAGTTCTCAAGTTACCTTCTCAGCAACAGGCCACATAGTCCACATATATGGGGTCAATGTTCCAGTAGAACTTTGGGCTGTCTTCTGTCATGGTGGTTATGTAACAGTTTCTTTTATTGCACATCTCTTCAGCCCACTTATACAGGAAATCTTTAAGAGAAAGAGTTGTATTTTCTCTGTTAACATGTCTCTAAAGATGGATAGACTGTAAGTATGTGAGATAAGACAGATATGGTAGGTAATGTTACTGTGTGGTGACAATAATGATGTAAAAACAAAAATGGGAGTCTATCAAAGATAGGATCTATCCAAAAAAAAGAAAGATAGGATCTTTCATTTTTTTCTTCACTGTTCATTGTTAGCCTTTTCCTGTTTTCCCCCTGGCTCTATATGAACCTTAATAACTCGAAACTTATACCCTTCTCCCACTGAACAAAGAATTTTCTCTGCATGCCCCATACAAGATTGGTGTATAGATATGTTTTGAGTTTGAGAGACCTGCTAGACATGTTGGAGTTTGCAAAAATTTTGTTTAAAAAAATTTCTGAGACTGTACTAATAATGTCATGTTGGGAATATGTCCTTGGATTTCAAAAACATTCTGAGAACTAAGCTCATATTTCAGGCAGCTAATATCCTTTCCAAATTTAGCCTAAAAATAATTTTTAAATAATTTTAAAAATGTTTAAAAAGCAAGTTTTTCTGAGTTGGCTAGTTATATTTTGGTTCAAAAAACTGTTTTAATGAAATGATGTTAGTAACTTACAGGGAATATGAAATATTTAACTCAATAGCAAATAAGAAACGTTTATCACTACCTCTATCACTATGCATCAGCCAAACACTTCTGAATAGAAACTAAAAACTGTTCTTTTTCTTCCTTCTGTTGGAAATTATAGTGTAATTCCAGCACCTTTAAATCTTTTAAGAGCCTTTGACATAACTTCTCACTATATTCTGATCCTTGTCATGAAACAATTGTATATCTTCAAGTAATTCACTAGCATGATTAGAATATGTTTAATAAGAATCAGTGGTTTAGTCAAGAGTCAAATGTGTTCATTATATTAAACTTGAATGTAAATGTACCTAAGTGATTGGAATAAGTTTTGTGACCATCTAACATCAGTCCTTGTCAAAAGTACTACTCCTTGATTATTAATGAGGTTAGTAAATCTTTCTATAGTATTAAGTGAAAATAATTGGAAATTGTATGTCTGCAGCTTAGTAGGAACTTGATAGATAATTTGTTCCTCAGACAAAGGTCTACTATCTACAATATATAAAGAACTTAAACAAATCAGATCTCCCAGATTTAAAGACCCAGTGCAAAAATGGGCATCTGAAATGAATAAACATTTCTCAAAGAAGTAGAAATAGTAAATAAACATATAGAAAATGTTCAACATCACTGGTCATTCAAGAGATGCAGATGAAAACACCACTGAGATTCCACCTCACCCCAGAAAGAATGGCTGATATCATAAAATCAACCAATAACAAATACTGGCAGGATTGTGGTTGGTGGAAGTGTAGACTGGTGCAACCACTGTGGAAATCATCATGGAGATACCTCAAAAAATTAGGATTAGAGGTCCTATTTGACTCAGTTATTCCCCTGTCGGGTATCTTCCCAAAAGAATTAAAAGAATCATACCACAATGATTTATGTACACCCATGTCCATAGCAGCATATTTTGTAATAGCTTAAAGTTGGAAATTGCCCAATTGCCCATCAACTGGAGACTGGATAAAGAAACTGGATTTTTTAAATAAAATGGAGTATCTACTCAGCCATAAAAATGAGAAATTAGAGATATTTATAGCTAAATGGATGCACATTGAGGCAGTAGTCTTAAGTGAAATAAATATTACAGATGTGTAAATACGAAATAATTTCTCTGGTGTGAGAAAGTGAAAGTGTAAATAAGGATCAAAAGGTGTAATAGATAATGTGAAATAGGAAGAAAAGGGGCAAAGGGGAAGGGGAAGTGGGAGAGGTAGGGGAAAAGAAAGAAGGGAATGGAATTAATATGAGAAAATGAAAAAAGGCAAACAAAGTCTTTGTAAATAGGGAGGGATGGAGGGATTGAAGGGAGGACAGGGGAATTGGGAAAAAATAAGAACCAAGATATATTATGTAAAGGTACAAATTTCCAATGACGAATGTCATTATATTGTATACCTCAAACATACTAATAAAATTTTTAAAAAGAAAATAATATTAAACTACAATTGACCCCCATACTGTTTGTACTAATTTATATTCTCATAAATAATGTAGGATTCCTTTTTTTCCACATCATCATCAGCTTTTGTTGTTTTATGTGTCCTTGATGATAGCCATTCTTTCTGAAGTAAGATGGAATCTCATCATTGCTTTGATTTGCATTTTCATAATGGCCAAAGGTACTGAACACTTTTTCCTGTTATTTTTGTCCATTTGTACTTCTGAGAAGGGCCGACTTATTTTAACTGCCCGTTTGTTGATTGGATCTTTTTTTGAATTTTTAATGTATTACAGATTTTAGCTTCTATCAGAGGAGTAGCTAGTTAATTTTTTTCTCATTCTGTTGCTTGTCACTGCCCTATGATGATGGTTTCCTTTCTAACACAGAAACTCAAATTTGATGTAATTTCATTTGTTTAATCTTGATATTGTTTGTTATGCAATTAGTGCTCTTTCCAGGAAGTCCTTGCCTATGTCCATATCTTTAGTTGTTTTATCTTCTGACAAATTCAGTATTTCTAATTTATATCTAGATCTTTAATCCATTTTGATTTGATTTTAGTACATCGTGCAAGATTTTGATCTTCATTCCTTTTGCTGAACATGGATAATAAATTTCTCAGCACTGTTTGTTAAAGGTGCTATCTTTTCTTCAGCACTTGTTTAGCTCCCTTTGTCAAATATCAGATGGCTAAAGGTGGGTGGAGTTTTTTCTGTCTTGTGTTGTCTCCTGCTGGTCTACATGTCGATTTTAGGGCCAGTGCTCTACAGTTTTGTTACTGTAGCTTTGTAGTGTAACTTGAAAACAGGGATTCTAATGCCTGGAGCTTTGCTCTTTTATTTATTTATTTATTTATTTATTTATTTATTTATTTATTTATTTTGGTACCCAGGATCGAACTCAGGACCTTGCGCTTGTGAGGCAAGCAGCAGAACCACTGAAGTAAATCCCCGACCCAGCTTTGCTCTTTTTATTCGAGAATGCTTTTGCTCTTCTGGGTATCTTCTGGTCCCGTATAAGTTTTAGGATGCTTTTTCTAGTTCTGTGAAGAATGCTGTTAATATTTTGTTTGTAGCTGCATTGTCTATGTGTCATTTTTGGCAAATTGACTATTTTGATAATAGTGATTCTGTCTATCCAGGAGCAAGGGATGTCTTCCCATTTGTGATTTACTCATTAATATTTCTTTCTTCAGAGTACTAGATAGATAGATTTTTTTCAATGAAATGTTTAAATTTCTTTGAAATTACCACAACTAAGTTTGTTTTCCTGATTTCTTTCTCAGTAAATTCATTATTGGTTTAGAGCATTGATATTGATTTTGCATGTTTTTATAATGTTCGTTTTAGGACTAGCATAATACTTAGAATATAAACATAATGCAAATTATAGTACTGGTTTCTTATTTTAATGCTATTGGCAACAGCAGTAGCAAAAGTAGCTTTATTCTGTTATTTAAATGAACATTTAAAACATGGGAGATGTTTAAAATACTCCCCTAATTTTATCCCTCTCAGAATGTACTTGGGAATGCAACTTTAAAGATGATATAAGAATGTTAGGGGAAGGTTATTTTATTTTTTATTTTTTGGTACCAGGGATCAAACTCAGGACCTCACACTTGCAAGGCAGGCGCACTGCCATTGAGCCCTGGAAGGTTATTTTAATTAGTATATTCTAGAGAAATTCTTGACATTTTTTATTTTTGCTGAACACCATCTTGGATATTTGCATCTTTGGATTACTTCTTTTCATGTAGCTGAAGTCCTTCTAAGGTAACATCCCTACTTTTATAAAGAACTTAATAGCAAACTTGGGTCAAACTGTTCATTTTTGGGGTTTTTTTTTTTTTTTT
>NW_004624813.1:7075946-7087157 GCF_000247695.1 Heterocephalus glaber | reverse complement strand
TTAAAATATTATTATTTTTCTAAATAAAATTTCATTTATTTCAGTGCTTACATAATTCAAGTGGAGAACTTCACAGTTACCTGAATTCATAGGCATATTTATGAGTACGTCAAGTGAAGAAAATAACATATGTCATCATTTGAACCCAGTCTAACAATTTTCTTTTAATAATTAATTTCACACATGGTGTAGTATAGATTATTTTTTGGAAACAAATGCAAATCTAACACCAGACTTAATGTTAACATGCTTTTTAATAGGACAAACAGATCTTAGAATGAGAAATATGAATTGTTAAATATGACAGGAAATGTTCCCCTTTGGGCATAGGTTTCTGAGAATGATGGATTTTTTCTAATTTTTTTTTATTGTTGTTTGCTTTTACTTTGTTTTGGATTTATTTGAAAGAGTAACATGATCAGCAATCATAAAAAAATCCCAGGAGAAGAGGCTCCATGAAACACTTTGCAAATATATAGTTTCCCTGTAAGGAAAGCAGCATATTCTGTGTGTAAAATTTCAGCAGGCAGAACATAAGAGACCCACAAAAGAAGCCTTTTTTCACAAATTTCAGCCTATTCATAACTACATAGACAAATTGATGGATTCTTTGCAGAGCCAAATTACGAGGAGTATGATCATGAATTTGTTGTAACCAATGAATAACAATGTGGAAGAATCACAGAATCTTAATGCTGGAAAGAATGTAACAGACCATCTAGACTTAGTAAAGAAGATCACCAAAGCACATGGACATGATCCATCTCTTCATTGTTTGAGAAAGCAGATAGAACTAAGACACAGAAAGGCAAATGTGCTATCTGCTCAGTTAGACCGTTCATTTTCACCCCTCTTCCAACATCAGTGCTCCTGGTTCTCAGGACTCTAGACTCAAACCGGGACATCGATCATTGCCATCTTCCCCAGAACCCTAGGTCTCAGAACTTTGGACTTGGACTGGCACTACACCGCATCTTTCCTAAGCCTTCAACTTGCAAATAGTAGATCATGGGACTTTTCTACCTTTCCAATTATGTGAACAAGTTCCTTAAAACGAATTTCTTTCTATGAACTTGTTCATGTTTCTATAACCTGTTGGTTTTGTTTCTCTGTAGAAACTTGGCTAATAAAATAAGAAGGTGAAGTGAGAAACTAGCTATTAAAAGAGCACAAGAAATACTTGACTTCTTAATTTCCTAATTAATTTTCTTTAAATAACAGTATTCTGGAGTATTATTGATTCTAAATGGTGTTAATCAATAATTGCAGATATAGATTCTTTTTTCTACAGTTGATATACCAACTTCATTCTTCCCTGTTATATCAATGACATTAACTAACTTACTGTTCAGCCCTCTCATCACAAACATAAGATTTTCCATAAAGAATCAATAGGCTCAGTATTGAGCAGTGTTAATTGTTGAATCACTTGAAATACATGCAGATATGGAAGACCAATGTATAAAAAGATTAAGGAAGTGATGCAAAAATGTTATTATATTTTGAACTATTTAATCTCCTTCCTCTTTTAAAATGTAGTCTGTGTTAATTTTTTTTTACTTGTTTAGAGATGATATATGATAGATTTCTTCTTTGAAAGAATTAGCAATGTCTTGTACTTTTTCAAAAAATTAGTGTAATAGTGAAAACTCAAATAGCTCCCAAAATTAATAAGAACTATTTTATGTACAGCTTAATCTTCTTAAAATTTATATTTTTACACTTTTTGGTGTAATTCAAGTGCATAAAATCATTGGTTAACATTCATTTGGATTTGATTGAAATGTGAAATATGCACATTGAGAAAAGGTCAAATTAAGAAATTCACTTATCACATTTTCATTTCAGCCTGACAATAAATCTCTCCATTAGGAGAAACCAGCCATGTAACTATCTGCTTCAGTTAGGGAAAAATATATAGTAAACCTAATCTATTTGTGAAACCATCTTTCATGAGACTAATATGAACAGCAAACCAAACAAGCAACATACTTGAGCATTATCCACTCAAAGTAAATCACAAAGAAAAAATATAGATCATAATTTCTCTCTATATATATGTTATATTTCCAAAGCCAATCTTCATTTCTTATGGTTGTATTTTGCTTTTCATTTCTCTTCATTTTACCCATGCATGATTGGTAGTCATACATTCTTAACCATTTACTTTGACAAGGAAGAAACTAATGAATAAAATTTGACTAGTTTATTGAAGGTCACATTAATAGCAGTTCATTTAGGAAAAGAACTATAATCCATCCACCTACCTCAGGCGATTGCTTGAAATTCATTTTGGGGTTTATATTCCTCCTATGAAAGCTCGGATCATGATAAAACTAAAGTGCTATAAGTTAAAATTTCAGCTTCCCACTTCCTCATCCAGAGCAATCAAAAGGAAAAAAAAAATAAGAATAGTACTAGAGGCCAGATAGAAACTTCCTGTTATGGCTTATATCTAGAAGTTCCCCCAAAGCCTTAGGCACTCATGGTGTCAGATGATGGGTGTTTGAATCTGGATCATGGGTGTGTGATACCGGATTATTCCACTGATGTGTTACAGCTGGGTGTAACGTTAGAAGATGAAGCCTGATGAGAAGAATTAGGTCACTGAAGGAATGACCTGGAAAAGTACATATCCCTCCTCTCCTCAGCTCTTTCTGCCTCCTGCCATGGACTGTTTCTTTTCTGCCATGTCCTCTGCCAGTTGCCCAGCATTGGAGCCAGCCAACTATGGACTGAAAACTTTACAAACTGTGAGCCAAAATAAATCTTTACTCCTTTAAATTGTGGTTGTTGAGTATTATGTCTCAGCAATGAGAAAATAACTAAGCTACCTCTTAAAAAGTAGTTATCTTGGCCAATTCATGAATCAAGTATTATAAATTGAGGTTTGTGTCTACAGTGGATCCCAACAATATTTCTACAATTTGACAGCAATTCCTATTCATATGAGAGTCAGAAAAAAAGTTCACAAGTATTAGAACAAAATTTTGAAGTATTTTGGTTTACTTAAGGCCAAAACCTATTTTTGAGTTAAATAATCTCAATATCCATGTAACTTAACATTAAAGGCCAGATAAAAATTTACCTCAGAATAGATCTATATGAGTAGTCTTTCCACATAAAGTTTACACATACACTACTTGCCACTCTTTGCCTGAGATCTTTACCTTACTAAAGAAGTAAGCCCATATTGATAGATGTAGGAAGGTTTGGTTCTGCCCTTCAAGAAGTGATGGTGAATACCCAGATTTCTAACTCTTCCAGGAACAATGGACATTGGCTGTTGCACTGGGAACCCAAATTCTGCATTTGAAGATTCTTTATGCCACCTGAAGTGAGCATATGGAGAATGCACTGCTTAGCCAAAAGTCAAGTGTGGGTCAATGGTTTGATGGCTTCATTTTCATGACACTTTAAGGGTTTATTCTGTAGGAAAATTGTTGAAAACATGATTGTGCAGGGGCACTCACTGATAAAATTTTAAGCACTAGGAGTGAGATCGCAAGTTGTTTTAGGTTAAAAGAAAACAAGGCAAAGCATTTGTACTAGAATAATATGTTTGAGAACAAGCACATGATTGGAGACAAGATCTTATCTTAGAAAATAGAGAAATAAATAAGGAATCAAGGTATCAAATGTTAAGTATTTGTAGGCAGTCTAATAAAATCTTCAATGACATATACAGATCTTCAATTCAGGAAGTGATTCTCTGAAGGTCGTGCTTTATTATAAATTTAACTCCTAATTTAGAGAGAAGAGAACTGAAAATCAAAATGCACAAGAATGTATTTTCAAGGATTCAATGTTATATTGTTAATAAATAAAATTAAATACCAGAAATATGAGAGAAGTTGAAAATCCTCCTACATAGTGACATTAATTCTTTGTAAAGGACAGGATTTAGGGAAAGGAGAACATTTATCTTAGTGTTACATAATGAGGATTTAGCCATAGAAACTGCACTTATTCTTAAATAATGATGTTACATCAATTCGATAAATAGATACATCCTGTTGAATTAATTTTTGACCTTCAAGAAAGGTTTCAAACAAAAAAAGAAAAAACAAGATAGTCATTCTTTTTTTTGGTTTTTTTGGTAACGGGGATGGAACTCCGGTCCTTCTGCTTGTGAGGCAGGCAGTGGAACCATTGAGCTAAATCCCTGGCCCCAGATAGTCATTCTTTTGTAGAAAATGGCAGTAGTGATGAATTTTATCTTTTGTGGAAATTATAACAAATAATGATCATTTGAAAGACAGAACAAAATAAATGATTTATAGTTTTATCATTTAAATTAAACTGAATAGGTACATAGATGTTGATGGAAGAGTTTTAAATAATTGATTGACATATTAGGAACATTGAAGTAACTTTCTATAATTTGTTACTACAATTTACACAGCAAATCTTTTCTTCCTTTTTATTGCATCATTCCTGAAAATGTACACAGTTTATTTAAGAACTCTTAGTTTAATTTAAGATTTTAAGTGATATACTAACACATGCATCTGTCAATACTAAAACTTATCTTCCTTGAGATCGATATATGACATCTAATATTTTCTTTCTTAACTCAAATTTTTAAAGGTATGGGAAGAGTTACCATGGGATTTTAGAGATATCTAAATGCATAAATAAATGTAGTCCTTGAAACAGCTCATAGCACTTAAATTTACACCAAATTGATTTTTCTTTAATGCATAAACCCTTTGCAGTAGGCTAATTCCAGTGCAATGGTACTAGTAATTAATCTGATACCTGAAACCATAGTTTTGTTTCTTGTTTTTGATAAAGCACACATGAATCTCCATATAAACATAAAGCATATATATATATATGGATATATACATTTATATACATATATATATCCAGATTATCTAAATGACTTAAATATTTAAACATTATAGTTGAAACTTTATGCTTAATATTGAGCCAATAAAGTTTATATGACATTAAAGGTACCAGAATGGAGAGAATAATAAAAATTTGAGGTGAAATGTGATAGCAATAGAGTATATTGTTAGTTTAAATTTGATAATTCATTTTTTGAGAATCAAATTTCTTGAAATTTTATGTTAAATTATTAAAATTTCAAATCATTGTTGCAACTGTATAACTACAAGTGGTGATCAAAATATATTGTGATTGTTTAAAATAAAAATTTATATTAAAATACATTACATATTGCCATTATTCCTCTTCCAAATACTCCCTCTTGCTTTAAACACATTTTTCTCATTGTTCCTGCCCCTTTTCAAAGCAGTTCTGGTAGTCTTTTTTTCAAGAATGTGGTTGGTAAGTTGGTGGGATCAGCACCTCCCATAGAAAGTCTGACTCCCATAGTGGGGAGGACAGCTGGAACCTGCAGTAGAACCTTGCAGCATTTAATCCTGCAAGAGGTCAGGGACCTCAGATTGGATCATGCAGCCAGAAATCAGCCTGAATCTCAGTAGACCACAGACTAATTGACTTAGACCTGCACACTGTTGTCCACATTGCCTACCAGAACAACAGAGACATATCTTAAGGGAGACCATTTCTTGTTTGTTTGTTTTGTTTTATATATATATATATTTCTCTCTCTCTCTCTCTCTCTCTCTCTCTCTCTCTCTCTCTCTCTCTCTCTCTCTTTCTCTCTCTATCCCTTCTGGCTCTATATTTCTCTCCCTCTTTGTTCCTGTTCCTATCCTTTTCTGAATTTTTTCTCTCTCTCTGTCCTCTCGACTGTCACTTTTATAAGACGGTGAATACAATTTCTAGCTTCCCTTTTGCTGTCAGTTTCTTCTGTACTTGCCTCTGTTCTTTTGCTCTGTCTTTTCCTCCTGTCTTCAACAAATCTGTACAATTTGCATGATCTTCCCATGTCTTCTACCCTCACCTCTAATCTTTCCCTCTCCCTATATCTCTTTACCCCTCCCTCCCCAATCTTTGCTAAATCCTTATCCAGAAGGGTAAATTTGCCATATTAAAGGGTTTACTTACTGAAAAAATATTTTGGCCCCTAGATTTTGATATAGAGTGCATGGTTGAAGGTGACAGATTAACTGCTACCACACATTGTCATTTTCTAAGCTGTGTTTTATGCTGATTCTGTCATTTGGGCTAAGGTGTTATGATTGATCTAATCAGTTGTCCTCCCTGGTATACTGAAAATGAGATTGCCTAAGAGTCATTAGAGACACAAAGCCTAAAAAGTTCAGCTATACCTGGAACATATCTCTGAGAAGCAATCATTCCTAAGGGGCTCTAAACACCAGTAATAATGATACTCAAAATAAGAAATATTGGAGTATCAGCTGAGGAATTAAAGCCAAAAAAAATCACCAACAACAAAATTAAAAATGAGAAGACACCTTAGCAAGACAAAAACACAGACTTCCAGCTCACTAAAGGCAAATTCTTGGGGAAACAAGGTGGAAAAATATAATAATCAACCACCTGGACACCCTGAACTGATAGCACAGGAAGTAACAAAACAGATGAATGAGGCTCTCGAAAAATTCAAAACAGAAATAATTTCCCAGATAACTACAGAGATGGTGAGCATAGTGAAAGACATGATTAGAGGCTCTAGAACAGAAACAGATTTAAAAAATAGATGATCTCAGAACCATGCTGGAAGCCATGAATGCCCAGCATAAAAAAGAAATGGAAACCACTATCACCCAACACAGGAAGGAAATGGAATCCATGGAACAATTTCCAATAGATATCAAGGAGATTTAAAACTCCATTGGAAGTATTCAAAACAGATTGACTGAATGTGAAGTTAGAATATCAAATGTAGAAGACAGAATTGTGGTTAGTGAGCATGAAAACAGAGATTTCTTAAAAATAGTAAGGGACCACAAGAAATCAATCCAGCAGCTGCTAAATGAAGCAAAGAAGAATAATATAAGACTGATAAGAGTCCACAAAAACACAGGAGAAAGTATAAATGACATTAAAAAATTGTTCACAAAAGTAATAGTAGAAAAATTCCCAGACAGAAGTACAGAATTTGACATACAGATAAGTGGGGCGTATAAAACTCCAACTAGCCATGATAAAAAAAAAAGCTACACCATAGATATATAAGAGTGAGGATCCGAGAAACACAACAGAACAACAAAATCCTATAAGCAGTTAGAGAAAAGAAACAAATCACATACAAAGGAAAGCCCATCAGATTCACATCTCAGCACAAACCCTCATGTTAAGGAGAGCCCGGAGTGAAGTATTTCAAAAGCTAAAAGAAAGTAACTTCCAACCTAGACTGTTGTATCTTGCAAAATTTTCTTTCAAAATCAATGGGAAAATTAGATAATTCCATGACAAAGAACACCTAAGAAATTTCATGAACACCAAACCAGCACTCCAAACAATTCTAAAAAATATCCTAGAAAAAGACAGTGAAGGTCACAATTCCATGAGGCCCAACAGAGTGAAGCCACCAGGCAAGGCAAGAAACTAAAGGGAAAGGGGGAAAAAATAAAAAATAAAAGAGCCAACAAAAGTAAAACATCATGACAAGAATGCATTAATATCTATCAATTATAACTATCAATGTTAATGGCCTCAATTCACCAATCTAAAGAAATAGACAGGCAGAATGGATTAAGAAGCAAAATCCAACAATATGCTTTATACAAGAAACACACTTAACACAAAAAGAAATTCATAGACTGAAAGTAAAAGGATGGAAAACAGTTCTCCATGTGACAGGAACCCAGAAAAAGGCAGGGATAGCAATCTTATTTGCAGACAAAATAGATTTCAAACCAAAACTAATTAAGAGTGACAAAGATGGTCACTACATACTTGTGAAAGGAACAATCCAAGAGGAAGACATGACGATCACAAATATATATGCACCAAATACAAATGCCCCCAACTATATAAAAAAAATTAATGGACATGAAAAACCATATACGCACTAATTGTAGTGGGGGTCCTCAATATCTCAGTGTCACAAATAGATCATCTAGAAAAAAAAAATGAAATTCTAGAACTGAATGAAGCTTTTCAACAAATGGACATTAATAGATGTCTACAGAGTGTTCCACCCCACAAAATCAGAATATACATTGTTTTTGGGTGCACACGGGTCACTCTCCAAAATAGACCACATGCTAGCTCATGGGACATGTGTAAGTAAATGCAAAAGAATTGAAGTTACCCCTGTTTATTATCAGACCATAGTGCAATAAAATTGGAAATAAAGAGCATAAGAAATCACAAAACACCCACAAACACATGAAAATTGAATAACACCCTCCTGAACAACCAAGGGGTCACAGAGGAAATTAAAGAAGAAATTAGAGAGTTTCTACAAGTAAATGATAATGCTGGTACAACCTACAGGAATCTATGGGACACAATGAAAGCAGTTCTATGAGAGAAATACAAAGTAGTGAATGCCCATATTAGGAAAACAGAGGGAACTCAAATAAACAACCTAATGATGAACATCTAGGTCCTAGAAAAACAAAAACATGACAAACCCAAACCTCGTATGACAGAGGAAATTATAAAGATCAGAGCAGAAATCAATGCAATGGTGACTAAGAGAATGATACAAAAAATAATCTATGAATCAAAGAGTTGGTTTTTTTGAAAGAACAAATAAAATCAAGAAACCATTAGCCAATTTTATCAAAAAAAAGGAAAGAAAAGGCTCAAATCCATGTAGTTAAGAATGAAAAAGGTTGGGCCAGGGATGTAGCTCAGTGGTTCCACTGCCTGCCCCACAAGCGCAAGGACCCGTGTTCGATCCCTGGTACCAAAAAACAAACAAACAAAAAGAATGGAAAAGGTGAAGTCACAACAGATTGAGCAGAAATCCAGAAGATCATCAATACCAACTTCAAGAACCTGTACTCTAATTAAATGGAAATCACAAAAAAAAATAGAGTCCTAGAAACATACAAATTGCCAAAGTTAAATGAAGAAGATATAAAAATTCTAAACACTCTAATTATAATCAGTGAAACTGAAAATGTAATTAAAAATTTAAAACAAAGAAAATGCCAGGTCCTGATGGCTTCACTGCTAAGTTCCTCAAGACATTTAGAGAAAAACTATTATCATTACTCTTTAAACTTTTCAAGGAAATTGAAAGTGAAGCAATACTTCCAAATTCATTTCTAGAAGCAAGTATTACTTTGATTCCAAAACCAGGGAAAAAGCCAACCAAAACAGAGAACTACAGGCTAATCTCCCTAATGAACATAGATGCAAAAATCCTCAACAAGATACTGGCAAACACAATACAGAGGATCATCAAGAAGATCATACACCCTGACCAAGTCAGATTTATCCCAGGGATGCAAGGATGGTTCAAAATACGTAAATCAATAAATGTAATATACTGCAATAACAGAGCCAAGAACAAAAACCATATGATCATTTCAATAGATGCAGAAAAAGCATTCAACAAAATCCAACAACAATATGTGATAAAAACACTAGAGAATATTGGAATAGAATATCTTTATTTCAACCTGACTAAAGCTATATATGAAAAATCAACAACCAACATCATACTAAATGGTCAAAAACCGAAAACCTTGATGCTAAAATCAGAACAAGACAAAGATGTCCACTATCACCACTCCTATTCAATATAGTGCTGGAAAAATTAGCTGCAGCAATTCAACAAGAGAAAGTAATAAAAGGAATAAAGATAGGAAAGGAAGAAGTTAAACTGTCATTATTTGCTGATGATATGATACTTTACATAGAAGACCCAAAGAACTCTGCCAAAAGACTTCCAGACTTAATTGACAGATTCAATAGAGTAGCTGGATACAAGGTCAACATTCAAAAAACAATAACCTTCTTTGTACACAAATAACAAACACACTGAAAGTAAAATTAGGTAAAAAATTTCTTTAATAATAACATCCGCCAAAAAAGAAATATCTAGGAATTAATCTAACAAAGGAAGCAAAAGACCTCTTCACTGAAAACTACAGCACTCTGAAAAAAAGAGAATGGAGATGATATAAGAATATGGAAAGACATCCCTTCTTCCTGGGTAGGAAGAACCGATACAGTGAAAATGGCCATAGATCCAAAACCACTATACAGATTTAATGCAATATCAAATGAAATTCCAATAGGCCATTCCACAGCTGGCTCCTAGGGCAGAGGAGGTGAGCCAATCCCAGCACCCAGGAGGAGGCTCCCTGCCACTATTCCACTGCTGGCTCCTAGGGCAGAGGAGATGAGCCACATGGGTGCCAACAGCACACCTCCCCACCCCGTGGAAATGAGAACACATAAACAAGCCTCAAAAACACACTTCCAGATCACCTACAACAACCCCAAAGGGAAACAAAATGGAACAATCTGATACTCAACCACATGGACTCCCTGAACTGGCAACAAAAGAGGATCTGGAAAATATGAAATCAGAAATAATTTCCCAGATAACAGCAACGATTATGCCCATAGTGCAGGACATGGTTAATAAATCTAGAGAGGACACAGATAATAAAAATAGAGGATCTGAGGAACATGATGGAATCCCAACCTAGGAATGGAATCTGTAAAACAGATGCAAACAGATTTCCAGGAGATTAAAAACTCCATTGAAAGTCTACACAGCACAATGAGCACAAGTGAGGACAGAATTTCAGATTTAGACTATAAGATTGCAACTGGTGACCAGGAAAAGAAAAATTGCTTTAAAATTGTAAGGAACCACAAGAAAGCAATCCAGCAGCTGCTAGATGATGTGAAGAAGAATTGCGTAAGACTGATTGGAGTCAATGAAGAAACAGGAGAGAGTGCAGATGACATAGAAAAAAAAAACTGTTCACAGAAGTAATGGAAGAAAAGTTCCCAAGCAGGGGAAAAGAACTTGACATACAGACAAGTAAGCCATATAGGACTCCAACTAGCCTTGATAAAAAAAAAATCTACCAATATAATTGTTAGGATTCCAGAAACCCAACAGAAAAACAAAATTCTACAAGCAGCGAGAGAAAAGAAACAAGTCACATATAAAGGAAAGTCCATCAGAATCACAGCAGACTTCTCAACGCAAACCCTCAAGGCAAGAAGAGCTTGGAGCAATGTATTTCAAGTCCTAAAGGAAAACAGCCTCCAACCCAGATTGATGTACCCTACAAAACTATCTTTCAAAACTGATGGAGAAATAAGATACTTTCATGATAAAGAGCACCTTAGAAACTTCATGAATACCAAACCAGCACTCCAAAA
>NW_004624813.1:6977521-7012477 GCF_000247695.1 Heterocephalus glaber | reverse complement strand
TTCCGCCGCCTGCCTCGCAAGTGCAAAGTCCCGAGTTCAATCCCTGGTACCAAAAAAACAAAAAAAAGAAATATATATATATATATATTTTCATACAACTAAGAGAAACCATGTGATATTTTAGCTTTTGTATCTGACTTATTGCTCTTAACATTATGTTCTGAAGTTGTAACCAATTAGCCTTAAATGCCTCTATTTTATCTTTCTTTATTCCAGAGTAATACTTCATTGTGTATAAATACATTTTTCTTGTGCATTCATCTGTTGATGGACATATACACTGTAGCCAAAATTTAACTATTGTAGGTTGTACTGCTATAAACATAGTTATGCATGTATCCCTGTACTATAATGATTTTTAACTCACTTTGGAAGATACTTAGAAGAGGGATAGCTGGATAAAATGGAATTCCTACTTTTAGTATTTTCTTAGGAAACTCCACACTGTTTCCATGGTGCTTGTACTAGATTCCCTGATTTAATAGAGAAGGCTTTCAGTTGTTCCCCACTTAACATGAGTAGTAAGTGCATCATAAATGCATTTTATCAGATTGAGATGTTTGTTATATGCTTATTTTTTCAAGGGCTGTGTCAAAGACTTTTTCTGTATCTATTGAGATGACCGGGTGATTTTTGTCCTTGTTTTTTATTGATGTGATGAATGACAGCTATTAATTTCTGTGGCTGAACCATCCTTATATCCCTGGAATGAAGCATACTTGGTTATGGTGTATGATCTCGTTGACTTCTTGCATTCTGTTTGCCTGTACTTTCTTAAAGTTTCTATTCATCTATTTTGTTTTTTGTATCTATATTAATTAGAGAAATTGGCCTGTGTTTTTCAGTTTTGGTGAGATTCTTGTTTGATTTTGGGATCAGGATAATAGTTTCTGAGAATGATTTTGGAGGTACACTTTCCTTCTCAATTTCATTAAAGAGTTTAAGGAGGATTGATGTTAGATATTCTCTGAAGTTTTTATAGAATCAGATTCTTGGCTCCTCCTAGTTGATAATTTTTTTATTACTGCTTCAATTTCATTTCCTATTATTGAATTGTTTAAGATTTTTAATTCTTCTTAATTTAGTTTTGGTAATTATGATACAAATGTATCTAGAAATCTCTCCATTTATCCTGTGTTCTCCAATTTTTGCCAAATAGTTTTGTGAAATAGTTGCCAATAATTTTCTGGTTTTCAGATTTGTTTGTTGTGATTTCACCTTTTTCATTTCCAATTGTATTGATTTATGTCTTTCTTTTTATAATAAGATTGGATAAGTGTTTGTCTATTTTGTTTATTCTTTCAAAGAACCAGCTCTTTAATTCAATGATTCTTTGGATTGTTTTTTTAGTATCTACTTTATTTTTTTCTGCTTTGATCTTTATAATTTTCTTTTTTTAAAAGCTCTGAATTTTTTCTTGTTGTTCTAAGATCTTGAGATATATCTTTACATTACTTTGGGGGGGTATTCATTCTGTTTTTCTGATGTGGGCATTCACAGCTATAAATTTCCATCATAGAACTACTTTCTTTGTGTCTCATGAGTTCTGGTATCTTGTACTGACATTATCATTTAACTTCAGAAACTGTCTTATTTCTTTCTTAATTACCTTTATGACTCCTTGATTATTGAATAGCATGTTGTTTAAGTTACATACAGTTGTATTTTTTTGGTTTCTTTTGCTATTGATCTCTAGCTTCATTGCACTGTGAATTGATAACATGTAGGGTAAATTTTTGATTCACTTCCATTTACTGAAGCATTCTTCATTAACTAGTATGTGGTTATTTTGGAGAAAGTACCATGTCCTCTCAATAGAAAGTGTATTCTGTTGATAGATGGAACACTCTGTATATCTCTATTGAGTTCATTTGTTCAAAGTCTTGGCTCAACTCTGGTATTTATTTGTTGATTTTTTGTTTGATTGATTGTGTATTGGTGATAGTAGAATATTGATGTCCATAACTATAATTGTATTGATGGTTTTCCTGATATTTTATGTATATTAATGTTTGTTTAATTAAGTTGGGTGCACTGTGAATATATGTTTATAATTATTATCTCTTACTGTTGAATTGTTCCAAAACCAATATGTAAAATCTTTCTTTACCTCTTTTGATCATCTTTGCTTGAAGTCCACTTTGTCTGAAAATTGGATGGGTACTTCTACTTCTTTTCTGGTTTCTGTTGAATTGAATGTATTTCACCATCATCTGATTTTTAGTCATGAATTTCTTTTTTATTTAAATGTGTTTCTTGTAAACTGCAGAGAATTGAATATTGTTTCTTGATCCATTCTGCTAATTTGGATCTTTTAAATGATGAGTTGAGTTCATCTATGGTAATAATTATAATTGATTGGTATCAAGTTATTCCTGTCATTGTATTAATTTCCTGTTGCTGTTTTGCTTTTGTTTCCTTCTACTTAATTGCTAGCCTACCTAATGCATTCATTTTAGGAATGTATTGTGTTATCATAAAAAAAATCATACATCATAACCAAGTCACCTTCATCCCAGGAATGCAAGGATGGTTCACTACACACAAATCAGTAACTGTAATACATCACATAAATGGAAGGAAGGACAAAAGTCCATCCTCTCAATAGACACAGAAAAGGCCTTTGACAAAATATCATCCTTTTACACTGAAAAGACTGAATAAAATAGATATAGAAGGAATTAATCTCAATCTGATAAAATCTGTTTATGACGAACCTACTGCCAACACCATGTTAAATGGAGATAAAATAAAATGTTTTCTCAAAAATCAGGAATAAGACAAAGATGCTAATTCTCACCACTGCTGTTCAACATAATATGTGAAATATTAGCAAGAACAATTGGAAAAGAAAATGATGCATACAGGAAAAGAAAAAATTATATTATTATTATTTGCCAATTATATGATCCTTTACAAAGAACCCAAAAATCTACCAAAAAACTCTTAGGAATAATAACCAAATTCATTAATGTAGTAGGTTACAAGAGCAAATCACAAAAATCAATAACATTCCTGTATAAGTATAATGAACCCACTGAGAAAGGAATTCAGAAAGCAATACCATTCACAATAGTACTAAGAAAAGTTAAATACTTAGCAGTTAACCTAATGAAGAAAGTGAAAGACCTCAATGAAAATTACAGTATTCTGAAAAAGGAAATTGAAGAGATCATCAGAAAATGGAGCAATATCCTATTTTCTTGAATTTCCAGAACCAATATAGTCAACATGGCCTACTTCTGAAAATGATACACAAATTTCATTCATTCTCAATCAGAATTCCAGCAGAATTTTTCAGAAAACAGGGGAAAGGAATTCTAAAATTCACATGGAACCAGAGACCCAGAATAGCAAAAGCAATTATTGGTAAAAAGAGCAAACTGCATCTCTCACCATATACTAATCTAAATTCAAAATAGATCAAATAACTAAATGTTAAAACAGAAATACTTAACCTGCTGGAAGAAAAATAGGTAAAACTCTTGAAGTCATTTCATAGGCAAGGACTTTGTAAATAGAATCCTAGTTGCAAAAGAAATAGTTCTGAGAACCAACAAATGGGATCATATCAAAATAGAAACTTCTGCACAACAAAAGAAACAACTAAAGAGTGAAAAAATGATGTACAGCCAGGGATTTAGCTCAGTGGCTCTGGTGCCTGTCTCGCAACCGCAAGGTCCCAAATTCGATCCCTGGTACCAAAAAAAAAAAAAAAAAAAAAAAAAAATGATCCACAGAATGTGAAAAACAATTTTTGCCATTGGTTCCTCAAACCCATATCTGGAATATATAAAGAACTAAAACACATTAGACCACTCAAAATAAAACTCTCTATCAACAAATTAGCAAAATCAATACACATTTCACAGAAGCAGCACAAATGGACAAAAAATGCATAAAGAAATGCTCTACATCACTGGTCACAAGGAAATTCCAATTAAGAAATATTGAGATTCATTCTTACCACAGAAGTAATGGTCATAATCAAGGAATCAAATAATAACAAATGCTGGAGAGCTTTTGGGGAAGAAGAAACTTTTATACTGCTGGTAGGAAGGTATACTAGTACAACCTCTATGGAAATCAGTATGAAGATTCCTTTAAACATTGTAAACAGAAATTTCACTTCACCCACCTATTTCCCTTTCAGAGATTTTTCTGTAAAGGTTAAACATATCATAGTACAGTGATTCATGCATACACATACTTATAGAAGCACAATGTATAATAACCAAATCTTGGAATTGCCCTATACATCCATCAACAGATAACTGGATAAATAAATGTGGTATTTTACACACAATAGATTACTACTCTGACATAAAGATACACTTGAGTCATTTGTAGAAAAATGGGTGCACATTGATACCATAATATTAAGTGAAATAAATCTTATATAGATGCTTAAATATCACATGGTTCCTCTTATATGAGAAACCCAAAGTAAGCATAAAGAGCAAATTAAAAGCTCAAAAGAGCAAATATAAAGGAAGGACATCAAGAGATGGGAGGAGAGGGCATGGAGAGAAGTGATAGAGGATGTAAAAAGGAACTGGAATATGTTATTATATCTACCAATGCCACACAGTGATATGTACTCCAAACTTGTACCAAAAAAGCAAGCGGATTAAGATATGGGTAAATGGGGAGGGAGCAAAGGGAAAGAGAATGAAAAAATGAATTAACATATGTTAAGTAAATGTACCAATTCTCCACAAGGAATGTAAACATGTACTACACATATGTACTGATAAATTTTTAAAAAGAAAAAAATCAAAAATAGAGCTATATCTACTATTTAAATTTCCCACATAGTGTTGTTGGAGTTATTCTGATTACATTTCTTTCTTGTTAGAAGTACAGGACCAGTGAAGAAATCAAGACCATTTGGAACAAACTTGATTTTGAAACTCAAGAATGCCATGCTCATATCTTACTAGTATTTGCACATATCTTAAGGGAAAAATGAGACAAAAGTATTCTTAGTAGGGAAAGTTCTCTAGTTAGACAACAGGATCATTGTCAAGTGAGGATACAAAAATATAATTAGTTCTTGATTTACAAAGAAGTTACCTTCCAGGAGAAAATTCCTAAGGTGGAATAATTTCTATCAAACAAAGTGAGTCTTATAAAGTTTATATGTGAAAGGTGTTTGCAATTCAAATGCTTGTAAATTGAGGACTTGCTGTATAGGAAGTACTAAGAGATAATTGACAGGTTACCTTAGTTTTCTAACTTAGCTCTCTAACAATATTACTTTCCTCAAAGCATTATTGTGAGGGTCAAATTGTTTAATCCATATGATATTCTAAACACAATGCCTATGTCATAGTCATTTGGAAATTAGATGCTAGTTTCACACATTTTAGCTCCATATCACTAATGAAAAATTGTCTTTATATTTTAATAAAAGATAAAGCAATCATGATTTATCTGATTTATAAAATTTTGAGCCTTTGTTCCATAGTGTAATCATTAAAACATTAACACTTTTGTAGCTAACTTAATTTTCTTTTAATTCCTATTGATGCAGTATAGTTAAGGACACCTCTTTGGTTCACTTAAAAACATGTGTCAGTATCATAGATGAAGTAAATAATAATATAATTATCATGAGCAAGATATAAAGTGATTATTATGTTGTCCTCATCTGCACAACATTAAGAAAAGAAAATAAACAATTTTTTTATGATTTGGATGATAAAAAAGGGAAGAGTTTGTAGCTGATGTTCAAAAACTAACTCTTCACAAATTCATCCTCATTCCAATAAAACAAAGCTATATAAAATGTATATTAATAAACACAAGAAGTAAATTATATAATGAAATATTAAAAAGAAATAAAAATGAAGTCTAAACATGACAGGAAGCTGTATATAAGAAACTATTTAGAAATTGAATATTTTTCCAGGCTTCCTGGTTGTGTTTTACATGTGGGCATCTGAAAGCCATATCTTCTTATCTGTCTGCCTATATACCTATATTGAATTGTTAGTTTTATGTTGTTTCAACATCAATTTTGGAGGCCCACTGGGACACCATCAGTAAGGGTGCACAGGCTCTGCCAGAGGTCAACCCACAAAGCAGCTCTGTGCAGGTATCCAGAAGGCCATCATTCTGAGCCCAGGAATTGGAGCAGTGGTGAGCAGCAGAGAGAGGGCCTCTCTGAAGCTTGTTGAGAATTGAAGCCCACTGGGAGAGCAGACTCACCTCATTAAAGTCTCAGCCAACTCCACTGGTTGGTTAGTTGTTGGGGTCATCGCCTCCTACCAGAACCTGGACTTGCTGTGGGGGAAGGATGGCTTGAACCTGAATTAGAACCATGCAAATTCAAACCTGAATGAGATCAGGGAGCTCAATTACAGCCTTGCAGCCAGAAACCAGACTGAATTTCAATGGACTACAGCTAGCTCACTGACATCAGTTGACACAGATGTAAATGTTACCCACATTGTCCATCGGAAACAACAGAAACATGCCTTGAAGGGAACATTTTTTTTCTTCTTTTCTTTTCTCTACTTCATTTCTTACCTTTCTTGTTCCTGTTTTTGTCCTGTTTTTTCTTGATTGTTCTTATTTTTATAGGAGTAAGCATACAGTTTCTAATTTTTTGTTGCTATTGGTTTGTTGTGTTCTTGTTTCTGTTCCTTCCTACTCTCTTTTCCCTCTGTCTTCACCAGTTTCTCAAAGTTTACATGATCTTCCTGTGTCCTCTAGCCTTATTTCTATCCTTTCCCTCTCCATTTTTTGACCACCCTCCCCTAACTGCTTCTAAATCTCCACATAGGGAAAATTTGCTATATTGAAGGACTTATTTATTGCAAATATATTTTTGATTGGTTATAGATTTTGAAATATAACCACAAGTCTAGTTTATGGAGTCAAAGGTGGTATATATTAACAGTTAGCACAGCTTGCCAGTTTTAAGGCTGTGTTTGACACTATTGTTGATGCTGAATTTATTACTTTGGCAAAGGTGACATGATTGTTCTGTTCTAGTCAGTTGTCCTTGCTGGTATAACAACACTGAGATAGCCTAAGGGCCATTACAAACTCAAAACCCAAAGGCCAACTAAGTCTGGAAGACAATCTAAGCAGTAGCCATTCCCTGAGGGTTCTAAATACTAGCAATAAAGATACTTGAAATAAGCAATTTATAAGTAGCAATCCAGGGATTAAATAAAAATCATTATCAAAAACAACAACAACCAAAAAATTGAAATGAGAAGACACCTAAACAAGACTCAAACCACACTTCCAGATCACCAAAGGCAACTCCAGGAGGCAACGAGATGGAACAATCTGAAACTCAGCCACTTGGACTCCCTGAAATGGCAAAAAAAGAGGATATGGAAAAAAAAAATGAAATCACAACTAATTCCTCAGATGAAAACAAAGATAGTGACCATAATGAAAGACATGATTAATAACTCTAGAGCAGACACAGACAAAAAAAAATAGAGGAGCTGAAATAAAGGATAGAAACCATGAACACCCAAAATAGGAAATAAATGGAAAGCATAAAACACATCCAAGCAGACATCCAAGAAATTAAAAATTCCATTGAAAGTTTCCTCAGCAGAATAAGTGAATGTGAGGACAGAATTTCAGAGAGAGAAGACAGGATTGTGGTTAAAATCAAAGATTTCTTAAAAATAGCAAGAGACCATGAGAAATCAATCCAACAGCTACTATGTAATACAAAAAAGGATAATTTAAGATTGATTGGAGTCAGTGAAGGACTAGGAGATAGCACAAAAGACATAAACAAACTTTTCACAAAATTAATTTCAGAGTACTTCCCAAACAGGGAAAAAGAATTTTACATAAAGATAATTAAGGAAAATAGAACTCCAACTAGATGTGGTCAAAATAAATCTGCACCTAGGCATATAATAATCAAGATTCCAGAAATCCAACACAAGAAGAAAATATTAAAGCAATTAGAGAAAAAGAAATAAATAACACACAAAGCAAACCCCATCAGAATCGCATTGCACTTCTCAACACAAAACTTCAAGTAAAGGAGAGCCTGAAGTGAAGTATTTTAAGCTCTAAAAGAAAACAACATCCAACCCAGATTGATGTATCTTACAAAACTATCTTTCAAAATAAATGGAGAAATAAGATGCTTTCATGACAAAGAACAATTTAGGGACTTCATGAATACCAAATCAGCACTTGAAAAAATTCTTAACATATCTTAGGAAATGACAGCAAGGGTCACAACTCTATGAAGCTGAACAGAATGAACCCATGAAGCAAGGCAAGAAATTAAATGCAAAGTAATGGAAAAACATTCAACAACAGGAAAAGAACACAAAAAGGATAGGTCAAAAGATATCAGTTATAACCATTAATGTTAATGGTCTCAATTAACCAACTGAAAAAATAGACTAGCAGAATGGATCAAGAATCAAGATTCACTAATATGCTGCATACAAGAAATACGCTTAATTCAAAATGAAATTCATAGGAAGTCAAAGGATAGAAAACAATGTTCCATGTGACAGGAATCCAAAAGAATTCAGGAGTAACTATCCTATTTGCAAACAAAGTCTATTTTAAACAAGGACTAATTAAGAGAAAAAAAGAAGGTCACTACAACCTTGTAAAGAGAACAATCCAAGGGGAAGATTTAACAATAATATATATATAAATATATTATATACAATTATAATATTATAATTATTAATATATATATATATACCAAATACTAATGCACCCAACTATATAAAATAAGTATTAATGGACATGAAAAATCAAATAAGCACTATTACAACAGTAGTGGGGGACATCAATACCCCACTGTCACAAATAGACAGATCAACTAGACAAAAAATCAACAACAAAACACTAGAACTTAACCAAACTCTTGAACAAATGGACTTAATAGATGTCTACAGAGAGTTCCACCCCACAAAATCAGAATATGTATTATTTTCAGTTTCACATGGGTCATTCTCAAAAATAGCCCACATGCTAACTCATAGAACATGCCTAAGTAAATGCAAAGGAATTGAAGTCATCCCCAGTATACTATTAGACCATAGTGTGGTGAAATGAGATTGATAGCAAAAGAAACCATAAGAACTTCATAAACAAATGGAAATTAAATAACACCCTCCTGAACAACCAATGGGTCACAGAGGAAATTAGAGAAGAAATAAGACAGATTTTACAATTAAATGACAGTGCCTGTACAACATATCAGAGTTTATGGGACACAATGAAATCAGTCCTATGAAGGAAAATTACAGCAGTGAATAGCCATATTAGGAAAACAGAGCAAGCTCAAACAAACAACCTAATGCTGAAACTCGGGCTTCTAGAAAAAAGAGCAAGATAAGCCCAATGATTCTATGAGGAAGGAAATTATAAAGATCAGAGGAGAAATCAATGCAATGGAGATTAAGAGAAAATTTTAAAAATCAATGAAGGAGAGAATTGGTTCTTTGAAAGAATAAACAAAATTGACAAACCCTTAGCCAACTACATCAAAAAAGGGAAAGAAAAGGCCCAAATCCATGCAATTAGGACTGAAAAGGGTAAAATTACAACAGACCCAGCAGAAATCCAGCGTTATCAATACCTACTTTGAGAACCTGTACTCCAATAAGATGGAACACACAGAAGAAATGGACAGATTCCTAGATACATATGAATTACCAAAGCTGAATGAAGAAGATCTAAAAATTCTAAACAACCCAATGTCAATCAATGAAATTGAAAATGTCATTAAAAACTTATCAATGAAGAAAAGCCCA
Source organism: Heterocephalus glaber (assembly GCF_000247695.1). The sequence goes on along the minus strand of NW_004624813.1, from coordinate 7,002,707 downwards.
GGTCCTCATTGCTTCACTGCTTAATTCTACAAGGCATTTAGAGAAGAGCTAATGCCACTAATGCCAAAACTCTATAATGAAATTGAAAGGGAAGCAATACTCCCAAATTCATTCCTAGAAGCAACCATTACCTTGATTTCAAAAGCTGAGAAAGACTAAACCAAAAAGAGAACTACAAGCCAATCTCCCTAATGAACACAGATGCAAAAATCCTCAATAAGATACTTGCAAACAGAATGCAGAAGATCATCAAGAAGATCATGCACCCTGAAAAAGTAGGATTCATCACAGGGATGCAAGGATGGTTCAACATATGTAAATTAATAAATGTAATACACTATATTAACAAAGTCAAGGCCAAAAACTATATGACCATCTCAATTGATGCAGAAAAAGTGTTTGAAAAAAATCCAACACTCATTGATGATAAAAAGCGTACAGCAATTTGGAATAGACTGTCTTTATCTCAACTGGTAAAAGCTATCTACAAAACAAAAAGCCAACATCATACTAAATGGTCAAAAATTGAAAACTTTCACACTAAAATCAGGGACAAGACAAGGATTCCCATTATTGCCACTCCTGTTCAATATAGTTCTGGAAACATTAGCCATAGCAGTTAGACAAGAAAAACAAATAAAAGGAATAAAGATAAGAAATGAAAAAATTGAAGTGTCATTATTTTCAGATGATATGATACTCTATATAGAAGATCCCCAAAACTCCACCAAAAGTCTTCTAGACTTAATAACCAACTTCAGTAGAGTAGCTGTATACAAGGTCAACACTCAAAAATCAAAAGCATTCCTGTATATGAATAGCAAATTCATTGAGAGAAGAAGTAGAGAAACAACTCATTTCACAATAGCATCCAAAAAAATGAAATACCTAGGAATCAATCTAATGAAGGAAGTAAGAGACCTCTACACTGAAAACTATAGTATTCTGAAAAAAGAGATCAAAGAGCATATTAAAAAATGGAAAGACATCCTTTTTTCTTGGATAGGAAGAATATAGTGAAAATGGGCTAAATAGATTCAATGCAATCCAGATTGAAATTCCAACAGTATATGTCACAGAACTAGAGAAAGCAAACTAAAAATTCCTTAGGAAAGAGAAGAGACCTAAAATAGCAAAAGCAATTATAGGCAACAAAGACAAGGCAGAGGGTATCATAATCCCCAACTTGAAACTATACTACAAAGCTACTGAAATAATTACAGCATGGTACAGGCAAAGAGACTGGAGGATCAATGGTACAGATTAGAAGATTCAGAAATAACTTCAGAGATACTCAGCCAACTCATCTTTGACAAAGGAGCCAAACACCCTCACTGAAGAAAAGATAGCCTCTTTAATAAATGATGCTGGGAAAATGGGGTTTCAACTTGCCAAAGATTAAAAATAAACCCATGCCTCTTACCATGCACTAAACTAGAATTGAAATGGATCCAAAATCTGAATATTAAAACAGAAACACTAAGCCTCCTGGAAGACAGGTTAGGTAGAACTCTTAAAGACATTGGGGTAACAAAAGACTTTATGAACAAAACCTCAATTTCATAGGAAGTAGCACAAAGAATCAACAACTGGGATCTTATTTTATTAAAAAGCTTCTGCACAGCAAGAAAAACCACCAACAGAGTGAAGAGACAACCCACACACAATATGGGAATAAATTTTTACCAGCTGCTCCTCAGAAAAATGTATACTATCTAGAATATATAAAGAACTTAAACAAATCAGACCCCACAAATTTAAAGACCCAATCTAAAAATGGGCATCTAAAATGTAAACACATTTCTCAGACAAAAAAGTACAAACAGAAAATAAACATATGAAAAAATGGTCAACATTACTGGTTATTCCAGAGATAGAAATGAAAACTATGCTGAGATTCTACCTCACTTCAGAAAGAATGGTTGCTATCAAGAAATCAATCAATAACAAATACTGGTGGGCCTGTGAGAAAAAAGGAACTCTTCTCCACTGTTGTTTGGAGTGCAGACTGATGCAACCACTGTGGAAATCAGTGTGGAGATTCTTCAAAAAAACTAGGATTAGAATTCTTATTTGACCCAGCTATTCCCCTGCTGGATATCTTCCCAAAAGAATTAAAAGCATCATAAAATAGTGATATATGTGCACCCATGTTTATAGTAACACAGTTTGTAATAGCTAAGTCTTGGAAACAACACAAATGCCCATCAACTGGAGATTGGATAAAAAAGATGTGGTGTTTTTTATAAAATGAAGTACTACTCAGCCATAAAGAATGATAAACTGGAGATCTTTATAGATAAATGGATGCATATTGAGGCCATACTCTTAACTGAAATAAATAGGACACACACGAAAAATAGGAAAATACTGAAGAGTTTTTCTGGTATGATAAACTGAATGTGTAAATGAGGCCCAAAATATATAATTTGAAATAGGAAGCAAATGTTCAAAGAGGAAGGGGAATTTGGTGGGGGGGGGGGTGAGAAAAGAGGAAAAAATGGAAACAAAAGTTTTGTGAATAGGGAGGGGTGGAGGAATGGAAACAGGGGAATTGGTATAGGAAAAAACAAAAACTAAGATTTATCATGTATATTTACAAATTCCTAATGATGAATGTGATCATAATGCATACTTAAAATGTACTAATTAAGTTAATTAAAAAAAAACATTGATTTTTAATGTTTGTCTTTCTCATGAAGAAAAAAGTCTTAACCACTCACAATGGAGTTTCTGCTCTCTGTCTCCTCCAAGGTCCTCAAAATGGTGAATCCTCTATCTGCTACATACAGACTGGCTCCAGGTGGGCACCTCCCTACAGATGCAACCTATCTGACTTATTCACTAACCCTTAGAGCCTATAATGGACTGCATAGATATGGCACAGTAACCACCTCTTAGTCACAGCCTAACTCTGCCAAGATTATGCCTGACGTATGTTAATTACCAAACCAACACTTTAGTGCTGTCTTTGGAAACCCTGCTTGTATAATTCCTTGGACCATAGTCATAGCTATGGAATTCCTCAGATTGATCTATCTATCTATCTATCTATCTATCTATCTATCCATCCATCTATCTATAAATTAATTAAGATGAAAACTTATGTAGAGAGTAGAATGCTGGATATAGAGTGAAGGGCAAAGGTACCAAAATAGGGGAGATTCTGGTCAAAGATTACAAAATCTCATACAAAATGGTGTTTCTTTGTTTTGAGATTTATTGCAGAGTAAGAAAAATATAGTTGATAAAAGAGAAATTTGCATTGTGAAAGTACTGAGTGTACATTTCAGATGCTTTCTTTCAACTTAAAAATGATAAATATTTCACATGATGTGTTAATTATGTTGATTTAATTATACATCATTCTCATAGATCATATCACTATGTCTCAGAAATATATATTATATATGAAATATATCATAAATTGCCTATTTGCAAAAACTCCCACAATATTATAAGGAAAAAACACTTCCATTATTTCATGTGTGTTGATGGGCTGGCTCTTGGAGGCCTCATCTGGGTGGCAAGCCTGAAATTAGGTAACTTTCACAGTAATCCTGGTCTTAGGAGCAGTTTTCTCAGTAGCATGTCAAGCAAGAGCCATGAGGTCATCTGTCAGTATGAACAAGTTTGCCATGAGGGGATCATTTAGTAACAGGATGGATATTTAGACATGAAGCCATTTACCAGGTTAAGGAACTATCTCCCAAAAGGTGCACTCATGAACATCCTGGTCTATCTAGCCTGGAACACTGTAACAGTAAAACTAGAATTTATAAGCACTCTCAAGAGACCTCAAGACTAAATTGGAGGAAACATCACTTCATCTATGTATGCATATACAACAGATAAGAGCAACAAAAACATAATTGAGTTAAGACACATGGTATTATATTTTCTATAAAAGACAAAACTCGATGAAATGTGGCAGACTTGAAAGCATTTTTGAGTGTACTATTTGTCATTTAACATACTGTTGTATTCAAATTACTAATAAAGGTTAAATGCATTTTCTTAATGTAGGCTGTTATTAAGGGATGAATGATGGGAAATGAAAACAAGTTATTCACATAAAGTACTTTCTTGAAAGAGTTGTCCTTTTGCAGTTCTATAATTATAATGGAAAAATTAGGTTCATCTTTGCTGACAGAGATTCTTCAGGCACATTATTTACCTACTGCTTTTCCCTTTTATATCCTTGGTGATTTTGACCTTAGTCTAATCCAGCAATTTGGATCAGCTCCATTTAAAATGAGATCCGTTTACACTTCCCTATTTTAATCAGACTCAGAGTGAAATTGGAATGGAATGTATAATCATCTGATGGTGCCAGGGTTTGCCATTCTGTCTTACCTGCTTGAGTCCATTGAAAAGATGATTTTGAAGTAAAAAGGTTACTTCATTTATTAAGCAAACATAGTGAAGTACTTAGGGTTTTTCCCAGAAATGTAGAGGTGGTTTCTTCATAAGGGTTTACATACTAAAGAAAACCTCTGACTAAACATCCACAGTAATGTTCCAGAATTCACTTTGCAGAAAGTTGATTTTCTTTCAGAGCAAAAGCTTCACATTTGTACGAAATACAGAAAACAGCACAGGAGGTTAAAAAAGCTGTTCTGCTGTAATAGTGTAATTTGTTTCTTGGCCATTAAATGAGAATGCTGGGATTTTAATTCCACTATTTGGTTTCCAGCATCTAATATAATTAATTTTCTCTTATTTTGTTGCTATAGAATCAAATGGAAACTAATGATGTGGAACCCAACATTGTCAAGGCTGTGATGAGCTTCCTCTAAGAAGTGGGGAAGCTCCTCCATCTGACAAAATGGCAGATGACTCTAGAGGTTTCTCACAATGCTGGGGTCCTGTGCCTTGTGGCAATGTTCTGCTCGAATTAGACCACCTAGGGATTGCAGTTCCAAGCCAAATCTGTTTTAAATCTTTCACTTGCTTGCTTCTCTACTGCTCTGTCAGCTATATATTAAATTATCTTACGTGCACTTTCTTTATCTGACTTTTGAAGCAAGATGAGGTCAAGTGTGGCACTCTAATACATGTTTCTGAATTTACTGATGAGATCATATTGACATGCAACAAATGTTTTTAGAATCACCATAAAATCTAATTAATAAATGCAATATTATACCTAATAAAATAGATTCTTTTTCTCTATAAATTATTGGCAGAATATTATTTAATTTCTCAGAAATTATGAAAAAAATTAAACTATAATAATTTGGAAATTAATAATGGCAAGAATTTCCTGATTAGGAGAAGTGAGAACATGAGTCTGTCATTTTAATTCTGGTGAAAATCTACAATGAAATCTGGGGCACCAAAGAATTAAAATCCTTTTCCAAAGCTACATATAAGACATAGTCAGTACAATTCAAGCTTATAAAATAAGAATAGTCTGATAAGAAAGGGATGTTGATGCAGATACCAAGAGAATTCTCTTAAGAGCTTGACATGTTTTTAGTTTTAATATCCCTTTTCAAAAATCATTGGAAAATTGAACAAAACTGTGAGTAATGAGTCAGAGTTCATTGTGTCACAATAAGGGAGAGAATGAGAAAAACATGTTCTACTCCTAGAAGAAAGTCTTGAAATGGAAACATGAGAACATTTCATTTTGGACAGTCCTAGTAGACAAACTTAGCTGAAATGTAGCTGTAAAAAGAAGGGACAGTGTAAAAGAAAGAAGCAAGGCTGGCAGAGGTGATGTTTACTGAGCTTGACATAGGCATTGTTTCTTTTTGATTTTTATTTATATTAGTATATGTTTTCAGTACATAATGATTATATTCACCCTTGGGAGTTGGTGTATGGACATAACACATTGTAATTTTTATCCCTCCCCCACCCTTTTTTTGTTGACGGGAAGCTTTTGGCAAGTTTTAGATAGGCAAATGGCAAAATCAAATTTAGAGCATTCTAACTGGATTTTGGGAAACATTTCAAAAAGTATGTTAAAAGCATAAAGAGGTGTTAGAATGCCCCTGCAATATCTTTCATAAATGAAGTTGTAGGGTTCAACTGGAGTAATGTTGGTGAATGAATTCAGCTACACAGAATGCCAAAGAACAAAATTTGATATTGAAGAGTAGGGAGATATTTTATCCCAGACTCTTTAGAAAATAAAGTTCAAGGAGGATTAAGAAGTCTTCTTTATTTTGGAAATACAACTTCAAGACAATAAACATAATGGAATTGCATGTGCAATAACATTAATTACCACTCAAGATGATCTCTATAGTGACAGAGGAATTGTTACTGTAGATATATGCACTCATCTAGTGAAATTTCTACAAATACCTTGCTAAGAGAAATTGCTGAAAAGAATACTACTATATTGAGTAAGAAAGGGGTTTTGCCTGATATTCTCTCATTCTTATTTCTCAATGATCAAAATTCTGTCATTGTGGAGTTAATTCCACTGAAATGCCAGGGGCAGAAAGAGGAGAGGCAAAATAGCTATATGTACTATCAATTAGTCAATTTTATTTGATCCATGTGATAAATGGTGATGTCTTCACTGTTATGAAGAGTTTTATGCTTTGGAGAATTAAAAATTCTGCCATGTTTGATGATATATGCATAATATAGGTGAATATCACTCTGACAGATTTACAAGGGGAAATTAAGGGAGTTCAAAGCTCAGAGTACAGTTATGGAAAAGAAATAAGATCACAGGAGTGAATAGGATGCATCATTCCCTTCATCACCAGTATAATAAACTAAAGAACCCCAAGGAATATGTGTTGAAGAAGTACAATATGTATGGTTAGCTAGAAAACAAGAATTTAAAGACAGAAGTGAACATAAAGATAAAAGAAAATTAAAGTTGTAGTTGATAAGAGGGATGAGAGATGAGTCATGATGGAATAACAGTTTGTGCTGAATACTGCTGGACAGTTATGCAAAGTGGAAGCAGAATTTATCAACAGAGTTATCAGTGGCAAATTTTAGGAACCTTTGAGGATGATGCACATGTAATTCAGACTGGTATTTTCTGTGTAACATATGATTGATAATAAAATTACAAAACTGACCAAATGCATCTAGGTAACTAATGGATTTTTTCTTAATAAGGGAAATACTGAAACATCTTTGCCTACTAAGTGTAAAAGTTCAGAAGAAAGAAGTTGTTGAAAATAAAGAATTCAGAATTATAATCAATAGCACAGGGTTTTTGAAAAGTAGAAAGATATGTTATCTAGAGCTCAGGTGGATAGGCTATTCTTGGATATCACAATAAGTATATCCCTTTTAACAAAACTATCAGAGAAAGATTGATGATAGGCTAAGATTATGCTTTATCCTGGTGACTACTTTTCACTGGTCTGCTTTTTTTTCTGTGAAATATGAGTAAAGAGAAAGAATCCACTACAGTGATATAGTGACTCTACGTAAAAACCCAGAATATAGAGGTGAGCAGAACTCTTTGAGGAATTTTTCGTGAGAATATGAAATGATTCAAATATCATGAATTTGGTTTCCATGCAAATAGATAGGATTAGTGAAATAGGTTGTTATTTATATTGGAGTGGATGAAATAACATAATTTCCTGTATCATATAGGTCTTACCACCGTATTTCAGAATATGACTTTGGTTAGAGATAGGATCCTTATAGAGGTAATCTATTTAAATAAAATCATGACTGTAAGCCCTAGTCTAATAAATGTTCTTCCCTTATTAAAAAAGTGAAATTTGCAAAAAAAAAAAAAGACAGATTTCCATAAAGGGAAGACTATGTGATGAGACAGTCAGTAGTAAAGTGCTTGTTTAGCTTGTGCAAAAGAAATGTGTTTGAGCCCAATACAGCAGAAAATATAAACATATGACATCATGATTGTGTGCTTTTCTTCAGAACATATGACAATCAATTTTTATTTTTAGGGATTGTGTGGTACTTTGCTAAGGCAGCCTTAAAAATCCAATGCAGTGATGTGCAAAATTTTGATATCTCTATAGTTTTTTAGAATTGCATATTCTTGATTTATCCAAAATAAGAATTTTGCTAATAGCTTGTAACAAATGGACAAATGGACGAAAGTAATGAGAGTACTGCTAAGAGTGAACTGTTGACCATAGGGGCAATGAATCTAAATATAAAAGAAAGAAAAATCAAGTCAAGAGGCTCTAGAATGTATGAAGACAGTGAAGATCCTAATAAGGTCAAAAGAATCCAATGTGAAGAAGAATTATTATTCCAAGGTGAATATAAAAATTGTAGCAAAAATAAAATTAAATAATATCTGAAAGATAAACTAATATTTTTGGTGTCATGTCCAAGGTAATATTGATGATGTCATGATGCATTTCTTCTCTTCTTTCTTCAAGAAGTTTATAGTTTTAGGACTTATATTTAAATCTATAATCCATTTTGAATTGATTTTTATATATAGCATAAGCTTCTAATTTCATTCTTCTCTATGTGGACATCCAAATTTCTCACCATCATTTGTCAAAGAACCTAATCTTTTCCCATTTTGTCATCATGGCCCCTTGTCAAAGATCAGTTGACATACACATGAGCTCATTTTTGGCCTTTTTGTTGACCCTGGGAGAAGATAACTATGTAAACCAAGGATAGAGCTGGGGATATAGCTCAGTGGTAATGTGCTTACTTGCTTTTATTTACCATACTATGCCTTTTATTATGTTACAATGATTTCCTTCTAAGTCCTAGTTTGTTCAGAAATTACCATAAACATTTTGAATTTTATCAAATGCTATTTTTCTGCATCTATTAAACATGATCATATGGTAATCTTCATTTAGTTAATGTAGTGTAACACATAAAAAATTTGTTTATGAAGAACTATCCCAGTTGGTTATGCTGTATAATCTTTTTAGTGTGCTACTGAATTTTGGTTTGCTAGTATTTTATTGAGAATTTTTTGCACCTATATTCACCCATAATATTGACCTGTAGGATTTTTGAAATATCTTTCTGTGTTCCTCGTATCTGAGCAATACTGATATCATAAACTTAGTTTCAAAGTATTTCACCAACTTCAGTCTTTCTGTAAAAAGATTAGAACTAAAATAATTTTCTTTTTTATAACTACTTGCTGGAATTTACCAATGCAGCAGTCTTTTCCTGAACAATTATTTGTTGGGAGCCTTTTGAGTTTTGATTCAATCTCCTTACTAATTATTGGTCTGTTCATATTTTTCTATTTCTTCATAATTAAATCTTTTGGATTGTAAGATTATTTTAGTTTATCTACTTTCCTGTATAATTGTTAATATTATTTTCTCGTGATCCTTTTTATTTTGTGGCATTGGTTTTAATGTCTCTTTTTCATTTGTGTCTGATTTTGTCTGTCTTTTCTGTTTTTTATCAGCTTCACTAATTTTGTTGATTATTTAAAAAACTATTAATATCACTGATTTATCAGTGATATTGTTTTTCTAGTCTCTATTTGATTTATATCTCTTCTAATCTATATTGTATCTTTCTCATCTAAATTTGGACTAGGAGTTGGAAACATGAATCTGGTATATTTCTTTCTGGGCATGCACAAGTTCCTGAGTTTGGTCCCGAGGATGTCACAAAAAAAGCAAAACAGACAACAAACAAAGACATAAAAAATCAATATAGTGGAGCTTATTGTCCTCTTCTATTTCTAGCTTTTATGATGAAAGCTCAGTAGTTTATTTGAATTTTTTTGTTAACTATTTATTTGTGTAAACTTCCCTCAGTATTGCATTTGTTGTATTTTATGTTTTTATTTCTTTATATTTAAAATTTTTATTTTAATTTCTTATTTTATAGATACAATAGTTGTTCTAAAGTTTTAGTTTTCACATCTTTTGAAATTCCTCTTTTCTTTCTGTTTTTTATTTATTGTTAATTCCATCATGGTTAGAAAAGATAATTGGCATGGTTTCTATCTAAATTTATTAGGATTTGTTTTGTGATCTAACATATGATCTGTTCAGAGAAGGTTCTGGTTTTCAGAAGAATATGTATTCTACAACTATTGGAGGAATGGTCTGTATATATCTATTTCATCCATTTTGTCTATAGTGCAATCAAGTCTACAAGATTTGATTTTCTATTGGTCAGCCAATTGAAGTATTGAAATCTGTTGTTGTATTACTATTTCTCTCTTCAGTTCTATCAATATTTGTATAATATGTTCTGATTTTGTGATATTTAGTGCATATATAAACACATTTCTTTCTTTGGTACCGGGGATCAAACTCGGGAACTTGAGCTTTAGAGGCAGGAGGCAGAACCACTGAGCTAAATCCCAGGCCCCTGAAAATACATATTTTAATGATAATTTTATCTTTTTAAAATATGGTGTCACTATCTTTATATACAATTTTACATACTTTGTGTCATATAAAAATGCCCACCGGTTCTCTTACTCCTTGCATAGTATATTTATCTGCGCCTCTCATTTTCACTGTGTACATCTTATTATTGGGATGTTTTCCTTTTTATAACTTCAGCTGCTCTTTGTCTCTTGATTGGGAAGTTAATCCATTTACATTTAAAACAGCAATTGCCATTTCGTTATTTTCCACCTGTCTGGAGGTTCTTTATTCTCTCATTTTCTCTTACTTGGGAGACTCAAGGGCTTGTACCAAGGTCAGAAAGTCCATGGCTGTGGGGAGGAACAGAAACCAGCCACAACACTGGAAGGGAAGTTGAAGGAGATGGTCAACAGATGAAACCCAGTCATAGAGGTGGTTAGGAGAAGAAACAGGGCTGCAGCTCCACCCAGGCACTGTTTACAACACAGGTCTGGAGAATGTGCCATCTTTGAAATGTACAAATAACATCTAGGGAAGAAACTCAGGATTGCGGGGCCAGTCAGCGACAATGTGGCTGCCATCATCCTGTGATCATCAGGTCTAGATCTTCTCCCACTGGGACACTGGGCACAGTGCACGAGATATTTGCTGAGAAGGTCATCTCAGAATAAGGCACCATGGAAAGCACAAGCTAGGGAATTGGTCAAAGGGCAGTACCTGGCACAGGATGGAAAGCCCCAGGAATGGAGAGAGGCAAAGTGCATGGTACTGGGTCAGAACCCAGAACCAAGTGCTGTGGGATCCTGAAAACAGCAAGATCTCAAGGGTTAGCAGTTGCCAAGACCTCCACATACTTGTGGTAGAAGTCTCTGGGACAGAATTGGCAGCATGTTCTCAGTGATTCCCAAATGCCACTTAAATCACAGGCTGGTGAGAGACAGGATAAGAAGTGGAGTAGGTGAGACAGATGATCACTGGGGGTACAGAGGACATACAAGATCAGTGCCTCTGGAGGCTCTTTCCTGCCTATCCCCAGAAACCACTATGATTGTGAACCAGTAATAAACTGGGCAAGTAGGAGTATTGCTATGACCTGCAAATACAGAGTATGAAGAAATGATATTAGACCAGGAGGGGGGAGCAGTTCCCTGACCCTTGGGGACCTCTCTGGTTGCTGCAGGAAAAATGCTTGGTGGAACAAGGGCATAGCTATAAACAGACAGCAGTGGAGTCTGACAGAGAATAATGGGGAGGAGCAAATGAACAGCAGGTCTACCAGCAGGAATGCAACCAGGAGCCTGATGCCTACCAGAGGCAGAGGTGCCCCGGCTCTGCTAGGATCCTGAGATTGCTAGAGTCTCCTGAGCATGGCACAGAAAGACAACAGAAGAGACAAGCCAATTTAAGACATGATGCACCTTAATAAAAAACAAAAACAAAAACAAGATGCAGTAAGTCCTGCACTTACAAAAATGCAAATTGCAAACTTTCACAGATTCCAATGGATGCATTATGAACATTCATAGATGTGAACAAATCACAGAAGTAACTCAGGAGTCTGCCAGACATTGTCACAGTTGTGCTGCTGTGTGCTCACTCTATAGTGTGATAGTGTACAGAAGTACAGTGCTCAATCAGAGCCCAGGATGTCTGGAAGCAAAAGGAAAAGCAATGGTGGAGGGCACTGCTAGGAACTGCAAAGAAATACATATCACATATTTGTGTCAAAGGGATATAAGACTCATTTTGTCAGATTTACAAATGAATCTAACTTATGAACTTTCTCCCAGAATGGAACTTGTTTGTAAGTTGAGGACTTATTGTAATTGTCATCTTCCTGGTTTTTGTTTTTGGGAGTTTTTTTGTTGTTGTTGTTAACTTTTTTTCATTATTAAGCATTTTTATATGTATGTGCATAGATATAGCTACATATATAAGTTTTCTACTGTTCATTGTATAATGTTTTATATTATTTGGTCACATATGCTTACATTAAAGGTTCTTTCTTGGTGTTATTTGTCCTTGCTTCTCAGTTTAGCAATTGGACACAACTCCCATATTTCTTCTCTCACTTATCACAGTGTTTTCCTCTTCCTGCTTCATTGCTTTTATTACACACATTCTTATATATCTAGGTTCCTCTCTATTATATATTTTTCTTTCTTTTGCTTTTTCCTGTTCTCTTTCATATATTTTAGTCTCATTTGTACATATACTATTAAGATTAATGTAAACATCACATTATTTTACCATGTCACATTAGACTCTCACACACCAAGGGTGGTTTACTAGGGTTTGTTAAATTAGTGTTTCTGTTGGTCATTCATTGCACTTAATCTCCAGGTATCCCTTCACACTCTACATTTAAATTCCCTTTCCCCATCCTCATTCTTTACTTCCCCTCTCACATCTTCTGGAATTCCTCCTTCCTCCCCTTGCTTTTCTGATGCATAAGAATTAACATTAAAGCTCCCTTTTTCCTATTTTTTTTCTATTTTAGAGTGCATGTGTGGAGTTGTATATGAGTGTTAATTATTGTTTTTCTATTTCTACTGTCTTACACTGGTCTGTTGGGTTCCCAAAGGCTCTTTCTTGAGCTTTATAACACTGTAACATCAGCTAGTTTAACAGTGGGATCCAATTTCCATGAAGTCTCTGTCAATTTCCATTTATAATTCCTTCCCTTTCTTACTTTTTTTTCTGCCCCTACATATCCTCTCAGATATCGTCTCACTTCCAAGTTCTTTTTGAGTATAAAAGAGTATTTAAAACTAGCTTTCTTTACTTTCTTTGTATTCTCTTCTTTCTTAGTCTTTCATTTTAGTCATTTTTTTTTTCTTTTCTTTCTAGTGGTGCTTTGGGAAGGTGATGAGATCATGAGGACAGCATAGCTGACTTGCAGTTTGGAGGCTTGGTCTAGTGGGAAAAGTCTGGTCACTCCGGCTGTGGCCTGGAATGTTTTACTTCCTTTCCTAGATCCTACCTTGATTGCTCTGCTTTTTGGTCACCATGCTATGAGCAGCTATTCCTCCACCACTGCACTGTGTCATGCTGTCCTGCCTTGGAGTCAGTGGGATAGGAGTGAAAACTGCACAAACTGGGAGCCAAAATACACACCCCCCCAATTCACTGGTGTTAAGTGTTTTGTCCCAATGGTGAAGGAAATGACTAATACAAATGTTAAAAAGATTATTTACCAACTTTATTGCATAGAAGTTCCCCTAAGTAAGGAATGAAATAGCTATCCAGGTAAAGGAACCGTTAATAACCCCAAATAGAAATGAATGGAAAAGAACTTCACGCCCCATCATAGTCAATAATCCCATACTTCTTGTAAGTGTATTCCTGACAGAGGTTAAAAAAAAGTCACACTATTATGATAGGTACATCTCCATGTTTATAGCAGCTCAATACACAATAACTAAGTTCTGGAAGCAGACTAGGTGTTCATCAACAGAAGAACCGATAAAGACAATGTGGTCTATATATACAATGTTACTCAGCCTTAAAGGTAAACTCATCCTTTTACAGAAAAATTGATGTAACTTGAGATCATAATGTCAATTGAAATAATCAGAGGGAAAATAATACATGGCATGGTTTTTCATATATGAGAATGCCAAAATAGAAATACATAAAATAAAGGAAAATGATAAAAAGAGAATGACTTGGGGAATGCAGTGAGGATCAGAGAAAGGGAGAAGTTTGGAGAGGGGCATAAAGGATCAAACACAACCAACTATGCTGTGTACATATACTATCTCCACCAAATGAACATGACTTTTGTGTATTGCAAACACACATTTATAAATTATATATAAAATAAATAATCACTTAATATGTTCGCTTTAGTTGTTTTTATTCTTTTCCTCTCCTGTGAATAGATGGCAAACTATTAAATTTCCATTGTTTTCCATTTTTCTATATCAAGATATCTACATAAAAGTTTATATTATGTAATTGGGAAATAAGATTGTAGACAATTAAAACATTAAAAATGATAATGAAAATATATTTACCTAAGCTCTTAATTTACTTAATTATATTAAAAGTAATAAAAGTTGAGCAGAAACTTTTCCAACTCTTGCAGTTTCCAATAAGTAAATCACTTATTTCTCAAAAGTTAATTTTCTTATTTGTTAAAAATTGGAGCACATTTTCTTAGAGAAAATGTTATAGCTAAAAGTAACTGCTAAATCTTGCCCACCTTTCTATTTTATGTTTTCTTAAATGGAAATAATATATTTCCCTAGTTTTACAGTGGCATATTTTAATTAGCAAGGTGCTATCTTGTCACATTGTCATCTACTTATTAGAATGAAAGCTCCTTGACAACATATATTCCTAAATCACCATGACATATACTACTCCTTTTATAGTGCCACATGATTAAAATCATAAATGAATAAACTATAACAAGGTTAGAAAATGAAGTTCTATAAGTAATAGCAGTTATTTTGGATGAAACACTTCAGCATTTGTAGTATTAAATGAACGAAAGCACAAATGAATAAAATATTAACAGAGTTAGAAAATTAAGCTCTATTAATAATAGCACCTCCTTTAGATAAAACACTTCAGCAATTCTGCTCAGGAAGTCAAAAATGGGCTCCTGTCTCATATCTGTGGCTTTAGAGAAGCAGTCAAACATTTTACTATTTCCTCCTGTGAAGTCAATAATAATACATTCATTTTTCTGGGATTATTATTTCTACTGGAATCGAAATTTTTGTGGGTAAAAAGGAGATAAGAAAAAAATTTACAGAAAAGAAAAATGAGTAATAGGAGATAATCTTAATGCAAAAAAAAAAAACCCTGGTTAAAACATATGTTTTAGAAAGGGCATGTTTCCTTCCCACCCTTTCATAATGTAACCAGTTATTGAATTCCTGTCTCCTACCACTCCTTCCAAACTCCACTCAATAAAACCACAAAAACAGCACAAGTTTGAATGCATGTGAACATCTTTCTTAAAATAAAATTTCCTTCTCTTTTTTATTCATTTGAATCTTTCAAGATTCAAATGAAAAAATTGTTTAAGACACAGTGACTTTTAGACAGAAAAGTCTCACACTTTATTACTGGAAGAACAACCTGCCCTGTACAAGGAGTGTTTTTTCAGTAGAACCTGATGAGAAATCTTGGAGAGTGAGAGATTGGAATGGGTTCAGGAATTACTTTTGCTACAAATCAACTCTCATTCTAGTAAGCAAGGAGATGATCTGGCATTAATGGGGAAGGACTTTGGGTAGAGGGTAAAATGAGACTGGGATGCTAACTGGAAAGAAGCAGAAATACTGAGCAATGACAAAATTGAAAGGTCTTTAGGTGGAAATCCCAGAACCAGTTGGGTTTTGATAGTTTGGAAATCAATGATCAATTGTGACAGAGAAGTGTGGGCCTTTTAAATTTTGCTATGCTCACTTTATTTTTGGCTTAGTTTTCTCTTTAGAGAGATGATTCCTTTAGATGAACAAAACCAAAATGTGTGCTGACAATGGTAAGCACGTTTTCATGTTTTGATAATTGATTTTAGGGTGGAGATAAAAATTATTAACAATAATATCATACACTTTCAGTTCACACTTCCATATGGCAATATGGTCTCTATGACTTCTTGCCAAAGAAGTTTATGCTTTTCATTTAGAAGCAGACCTATATTCACACTTATGAAAGCACAAGAAATTACTTACAACCTATTATAATTTCAGGGTAAGGTTGTTACTCTAGTTGGTAGAGTCCCAAAACTCCACTGTGATAGCTTTGGCATTCTTACCATGGATATTTTTCTGGAGAAGATAATAGTAATGATAACTTTAACTTCATAGTCATGCCACGCAGTTCAGCTATATGTTTGCAACTTTTACATATTACGATAGGTGTATCATTAAATGAAAACTAAAACTGCATCTCACAATAGACAATCATAGATAGTTTCCCTACAGGCTTAAATCTTTGTACATCACTTTGTTCACAGTAAATGTTCAATGAAGGGTAGATATTTGTAGAATTAAGTTTCTCTTTTATGGACAGATACAGCACGTTTTAGAATTTGTAATTTATTCTTATATCCTTCTCTGAATAACCATTTTAATTTTGAGAGAGAGAAAGGGAAAAATGGGATTCAGCAAAAATTTACTTCTGAGCATGATGGATTGATGTTTTAGAATAAGCAAAGCTTTTGTTGCTTAATATAACAATAAATCAGAGCTTTAAAATAACAGTGAGCATGTCAATTCACTCTAAGAATATTTTATAACCACTGAAGTGATGAATGAAAACAAATATTTCTAAAGAGTGAAGATTGCTTAGAAACATTAAGTGTGTTACTTAAATAGGAATAAATTATAATACTGTATTTATTATCTGTTAATATTTATTCATATAAGTTAGTGTAAAGTTCATTATTATAGAATTTTGACTGCCAACTAGGACTAATGGTATTACCTAATTGTGTGACTCTGAAAATACTGTTGAATTTATCACTCAATTTGAAGTTAAACATGCACTGTGAATTCCTTCATTACAAAATAATATAAAAATATTAGCATTCTTAAATTTTATCTAAGAGTTCTGGCTGAGCTCCTTGACAAGTTTTATAAGTAGATAAGCAGTCTTCAAATTTAAGTTCTATATGACATTGACTGTAGTTTTTTTTTATTTTGCCTTTTCCATAGAAGCATTTCTTTAACCTGAAGAATTTTTTTGCAAATTGCAATCTAAAAATTCTTTATGACTTCATCTTTGAGTTTTGCTATAAAGCAATACTGTATACAGGCAATCAAAAATGTTTGCATACTTTGGATATGAACTAATCAAAATACCCATTAAGCATGCTAACAAGCACACCTGTTATCATTAACGGATTTATTCTCCAATTTTATATGATTAGCAGCATCAAATTAAAAGGTGAAAACATGTGCTGATAGCACTCTCTTTATAAAGTATGAGTAATCATCAGTGTAAATTCTATTGATAGTGGTTACAAATAAAAATTTCCAGGAGTTACAGCCTAATGTGATAAATGTATCTTCATTCATAAATAGGGTTTGCTTTTTACTTAGGAAGTAATCATTGAATGCATTTTAATTTTTTCAGTGAAGTCTGCAAACAGATACTTAAAACTCCAGCCTGTATAATTATCCAATGTAACTTTCAATTTTCTGCCCTTAAGTTTCGTGCTATGCACTATACACTATTCCTTGTTCCCCATTTTCCTACTCTGATGCAGTGTTTATTTTCACTATTAAATGTTATTTTATATTCAATTATTTCATGAAATAATTTATTTTTGTGTTGTGTTTCAGTATTCATTAACTTTCAAATATTAGTGTGTATATCTGTAATGTTCTAATGGGACTTATCTTCTTGTTTTCTTGCTCTTTGTCAAGATTTTGACAAGTAAAACTAAAAATTATTTTAGAAACAAGTGTTATAAGTAAGTTTATTTCCTTTTTACTTTGGGAAGACAGAATCTAGGAGCATTTTAGTCTACTAATAACATGTAGTTTTATACTAGATGCTATATTTTATGTACTAGTAGTAACGGTAGTATTCATGTACATGTTTATCCTAACAGGATGGAGATGTTATATAGGTTTTTATTCTACCTACAGCAGCATTGGCATAAATGTTAGTTCCCAAGACCAAATATAATTTTCTAATGTTTATCCAAATTGATTAAAATTAAACAGCAGAAAATTTTCTGAATCTCACAAGGAAAATGTTAGTGGATTAAAATAATGTCGGGGCATAGAATTGATGCCAAAAGTAAATGTAACAGAAAAGAAATGAGATCAGGAATCAGAGCCAGAAATAAGAGAATAAAGTGGACATTTGCCATTCAAGGTGTCAAGCAAGGGTAACAAATCATCTTTGGTGTCACTGTAAAGATAGTGAGCATGGGAAATTTAACAAAGAGAAAACAAATTTCCTGATGCACTATGAATGCTATATGTCACCTACCTGTTCCCGCTAACTCCTCCTTGGACAGACATTTTAATACTTCCTGCCTTTTCCACAATGAATTACTGATAACATTATTTGAAGATATCTTCAATTTCATTGCTTTTGGCTTTTAAAAACTTTAAATAATTGCCTCTAATTCTTTAATTATGAAATTAAGTATTAATAAACTTTATCTTTATTAAATTTCAACATGAATAGTTAGAAGTATTATCTATTTTTTATAATAGGAATATGGATAGAATAATCTCTAAGCAAAAAAGGGTTAAATGTAACAGTGTGTGAAAGCTGCATCTTATAGATACAAATAGAACTTCAATTTCCAGTGGTACAAGCCTCACCTTCATGAACATGACAACAAACTTTATTCATATCAAAATTAAAGGTCAGTGAAGCTCTTTATGAACATAGACTGACACCTCCCATCAGCAATAACATTCCTAACACACACATGTTCTTAAAACGGGAAACTTAAGTTTTATACCTGATATTCTTCCTACTATAGTTATACTATAGGAAGAATAAGAAAACATTTTGGCAATTGTAACTGATCCTAACTCAGGTACACAAAGTTACCTTTAAATTACCACTAAAAACTCACAAGAACAGGAAAGGAAAAACTGACATAGTTTTTATTGAAGAAATATAAAACTGTCAGTTAAATATTTAGAAAGGGGATGAGACACATGAGGTTTCTGAATGAACAATTTTCTGTATTCTCCTTTTAGGCTTAGAAATAGTCACCTTACAAATATAGAGGAAATGTTTTGACATTTTATTTTAATATTCCTTGTTTGATGGAATCAAATTGTGTTTAACTCTAGACAAATTGTTTTTTCTTTCATTTGATATTAATTTTAATTTAAACCCCAGTTAAAGTGGAAAAAGATAATACCTTTAAATCTTCATGCACAATCGATGAATTGTAAGAATGCAAGAGCCATATATAAAAACATAAGCCACCATGTGGGCAGTTTTCATAATTTTGTACTCTATATGGGTAAAGTGATATACAATTTATCACCACATATGATCTAGATTGCTGAGAGCTCACGAGCTGTGAAGTCTGATCATTCAAAGCATGATTTGGGCAAGGATGTAATTAATTAGTTAGACTGGCAGGGCATTAGGGTTGTATTTCAGCTTCTCAAATGATTCTAAGGAGAGGAAAGTGCTGAGAAGCAGATAAATATTTAGATAAAATGTTATTTTTTTATTTGAAAATACATTTGAAAATGATTTCTTTTCTTATATAAAATTGCACTGTATTGGTAAATATAAAAATGATATGAAAAGAAATTTAAAAAATAATTCTTTTGAAATTTTCAAAATTAAAGAATTCTGCCATGTCTTTAATGAGATTCTAGTTTTGAAACATAATGATATGCTATTTCTCATCATCACACAGTAAAAATAAGCTGCCCTACCATCTGTTTAACAGCCCGCCTTACCAAAAGAAGTGATTTTAGTCCATCAGGTGCCACATTAGATTTTGAAATCACTGCCAGGATCCCATTGGAAGGCTGTGGTTTGCAGTACCCAGGAATTTGTTTCCTCGACAACCAACAAAAGACTACAAAAGGAGGAGAAAATAAATTAACAATATACACATTATCAGAAAATTACTGCATGATAGTCACCCTCAAATCACATGCAAAACTGTCATTATGAGTAAAAGAAAGTGCATGAACATGGAACTTAAACAGACTATGCAATCAAATTAAGTAGATTATTAAGCAACATTTTATATAAAAATTTTTATGATTACTTCAGTTAGGGAAACAGTAAAATAGAATCGTCAATTATAAATACAGTTCATTTGTTAGCTATAGACAATGCAAGAAGAACTTGGAAAAGTAAATTGGAAAAATAGTCACATGTATTCTGAAATCCTCTACCAAAATTTAAAGCTGTGTATGGTTTTTATATTTAAAACTTAAAAGTAATAATCTATTTTCTTTTTTAGAGCTACTTAAGAAAACGTAGTGAAGATACATTTATACACACTGTGTTACACATATGATCCTATTCCATCTATCAGTTACTTTGAGGTACTTTAAAATATTTGTAAACATTAGTAAACAATTTGATTTGTTTCATAAATTTGATTACATAATAATTTGAAACTAATAATTACCAGGATTGGAGTTAGAGAAAGATTGTCCCTAATTTCAAAAGTAAACATTGCACTAGTAAGTTTCCCTGTTAGTGGAACCAAATACTTGGCACCCATAACTTAAGAAGGACAGGTTTATTTTGGCCCATGGTTTTGGAGGGTCTTGTTGACTGTCTCCAAGTTAGAAACGACAAGGCAGAAGGTCCTGGTGAAGGAAAGCTGCTTAACTCATAGCAACCAAGAAGCAGAGAATAAAAGGAAGGATGTGGAGACAAAAACACACCCTGTCAGGTCATGCCTTCCTCAACACACCATCCCAGCTCCACCATTTTTATTGAGTGTGTCATACTGGAGACTGAACCCAGGACTTCCACTCTAAGCTACATTCTCAGCACTTTTAAATTTTTTCTACTTTGAGGCAGGGCCTAACTCATTGGCTAAATTACCAAGGCTGGACTTGAACTTGTAATCTTTGTGTCAAACTCCCAGAGTGCTCAGACTACAGGTGTGGAACACCACACCAGCAGCCTCCACCTTCTAACAGCACATTCCCCTACAAATTAATCAAGAACTAATCCACCAATTGTTATAGCATCCCCCAAGGGCCAATAAATTTCCAAAAGCCCCATCTCTGCACACATGAGACTTTTGGGAGACATTTAGATCTAAAGTATATTAAATTTATTTTTCTTATGTACTTTATGTATTCAATGACAAAAACTAGATTACGAACCCTTAGATAAAGGACAATTTAGTGTCAATAAAGATGTTTCTATCAAGTTATCGATAAAAACTTTCATATTTACTTCATAGAATTTTATCTTTAAATTTGTAACTGACTTTATCAATATTCATAAGCCTGGTAGATCTTTAGATATATACCTAATTGATTTCAAATATTACAACTACACTTAAAGTATGACTTTTTGAATTCTAGATTATTATACATTTCTTATGATATATACAAGTATTTTGTAAATAGAACTGTTGCATAGGTGAAATAAGCATTGTTCATAATAATGATGTGATTATGAACATTTCTTTAATTTCAGAATGCTTCAGTCAAAACCTTTGCTTCTTGAAACTGTGTATTTTAACATCTTAACTTTTATCTTATTACAGGACAACTGATTGGGTGATCCTATTTATTTCAAAGTCAATATATACATTTTCTGCCTGAATTTTTACAAAGTTTATCCTTAATATTAACTTAACAAGCTTACCACTAAATCTGCCCTCTATATAAGCAATTTTATTCATTGGATGCATCACACTATTTGAGATTGTTGACCTAGGATTTTTTAACTTAATTGTTTTCTTTAATAGAAATTGAAGGGCCGAGGATTTAGCTCAGTAGCACTGCACATGCCTCAAAAGTGCAAGCTTCTGAGTTTGATTCCAGTACTGGAAAAAAAATAGATATTGAAGCTTTTAAAAATATTATCTTATATATTTTATAGGCATATTTATAATTCTAGCCAGAATTTCTATTTTCTAGTCTAGTTTTGTTTAAAAATATTTTAACTTTTAAAATTTCTTTTTATTTTCTTATATTACTATGTGAGAACTTTTTATATTTATATTCTATATCACAAATTTATTTTTATGCAATTTATTTTATTCTCCTTTTAATGGCCCCAATTTATGTTAATTTTCCTATTAAATTTTACATTTCATTTTTTATTTTAGTTATTCAATTATTATACATTTTACTCCATTTTCCTGTGGGAGCTTAGAGAAGGGATAACAAGCTGTTAAGGTAACAATTACAAGTTTTCTAAACTTTTATTCATTTCTAGGAAACAAATGTTTTCAAAGATAATTTCTCTAAGTATTTAATAAAATCCTCAAAGTTCCTGTTTCTTCTAGGATCTTTTCATGGGCCATAGAATTTTTGTAAGGTTTTAAACAAATAGTGAAGTATTTTCAATCTCTTTTTAACAAATGTGCTGCAGCTAGCACCATCAGGCATTTACATGAAAATAATTTCTTCTATGTAGTCATGAAATGTACAGTTGCAAAACTGTAATAGATCATACCCTAATCTATTAGTCTTTTAAGCATATTTGTATAGGCAGATTAATTCTGTTCTTGTGTCTTCATTGTACACAAATGAATGAGCATTCTAGCTTTACTTACTCCCTGACTCCTTTCTCTCTGACCAGTTGTATGACTCTGAAAATGAAAAAAACAAAAACAAAAAAAACATTCTGAATGAAATGACATAACTTTATTACCTCATGTGAATATAAGCATTTCTTATGAGTTTTGTGGACTCTGGATAAATGAAGGAAGTGAGAAATAGATTAAAAGGGTACCAAGTGGAGGGAGGGAAGTAGAATGTACATCTGTTGTTTCCTCTAGTATGATTTGAAATATGTTAATTTCTGTTTAAATCTTGGTAATACATAATCAGTTGAATGCATTAATTAGTTATTGTTATATAAAATTTAGATTGAATTAGCACTTATACTATCTGGTTATAATTTTTGAATGATGTTAGAATAGAGATTCTATTCATTAAAAATTGTTCTGTATTCCCTCTCCAGGCTTGGACTGCACAAGTGGGCTGCCATATGCTCCAGTTTGGAAACATGATGTACTCCCAAAAGTGCTGAGGTCAAAAGCGGGAGCAGTTCGGGGTCTTTATTTTCTCAGCTGCTCCCCAGTCATATGATCATGGCTTTGTTGCATTTCTTTTCTAATGACTACAGCTTTCTCTCTCCACATTCTAAGGCAGAGGTTATTGACCTATCCCTCACCATTTTCCTAAAGCCATTCATATATTTATAAATAACCCTTTTTTCATTTTTTAGAAATTGCCATACCAATTTCCATAGTGGTTGTACTAATTTCCATTCATTTTAACAATGTAGCAATGCAGAAATGTTCCTTTTTTCCAAAAAAATACTCACCAAAATTTAACAATAGTCATTCCTACTGGAATAAGATGGAATTTCAGTATTGTTTTCATTTGCATTTCTGTAATGGCTAAGGATACTTAACATGTTTTTATGCACTTATTGGTCATTTGTATTTCTTCTTCTGGGAAGTGTCTGGTCACTTTAATTGTCCATTTCTTAATTGGGGCTTTTATTTTTCCAGGTCTAATTTTTCACACTCTTTAAATGTTCTAGGTATTATTACTCTGGCTATGGATTACCTTGAAAATTTCTTTTCCCATTTGGTAGGTTGTCTCTTTGCTCTCTGTTGTTTCCTTGGCTGTACAGAAGCATTTGAATTTTCTATAATCCATTTGCTGAGTCTTGGCTTTCTATTTTATATAATAGTGTTATTTTAATATTATTAAACCACATTTGAAATATTTAAATATTACATCTCTCATGTATATTTAATTGAAACATATTTCTTGAATATGATTTATGACCATATATGTCACTTCATTACAGGAAACAGCAATATTTTGTTTCCAACTAACAATGTAAATGATACTATATAAAGGTAACTAAAATTATACAATTCATGTGTTAAACTTTAGGTGGAGGAAATATCTCATGGGATTTAAAATTAAATATCAATTCATTTATTCATTCATTTTGTTACTGAAGATAAAAAGGAGGGCCAATGTGAAAATCAATTTAAATTATCACATGAATATGTATAATGGCCCCAAGATGAGATATAGTTTAACTTAGACCATGGAGATAGGGTATTACTACCTTCTTAATCATTATGAATTTAGATGAATTTGACAGTTAAAAAAGCATTTGATGAAAAAAGAAATAAACTTCCATAGTGCGGTACTCTAATTGCTACTAAGAAAAGGAATATATAATATTTAAATAATTTTAAGGGAATATTCTTACAAATTAAAATATTTCTTAGGAAAATGGAACCTTTTCTTTTGATTATGTCATCTTATATTATCTACAGTTTTTCCAATTAAATCACAAATAAACAGGAAAAATTATTATCATTGTGGGATCATCAGATTTATCACTCCTAGTCACTAGTAGAGGGACTACAGTTACTATTTTTTGTACTACTAAAGACAAGAATGCTTTAAGAACTTTGTGGTCTTTCAGGACAACAGAGCTAGTGAACAAGGGAGGCAGTAGGGTCGTGGTTGCCCAAGGCATGAAGTGCTGTAACATGCAGTTCAGAAGAGATGCACACAACAACTGTATGTGTATCAACAGAAGACAGATCAAAATACAGTCCTATGGTACAAATTCTCAATGATGAAAGTGATCATGATGTATACATAAAATGTATCAATAAATATAAAAAATATAGTTCCAATAATATTTCTAGAGAAACCAGTGAATATGGGAGCCTGTTGAACACTCTGTTTGGATGTTTTCAGAAGCACATTGTAAACATTTGTGGAAAATCAGTTTGATCAGTCTGGGTGTTTAAGCTATTCTATTGTGGCTACAAGCAATCAGGGGACTTTGGGGAATGTTGTAGTTTTATTTAACTTATTATTGTTTGATATAGCACATGGTTTAAAGTGTTTAGATCTTATCCTTTGGAGCTTCAAGTCCTGTCAGTTCTGTTTTCTAAATGCATCTGGGATCCTTCCTCTGTTCTACTCATTAGTTCAACTGCACGTTCCAAGTACTATTCTTGCCACTGGAAATATAATGGTGAAGACAAGGTTGTTGCTCTTATCATTGCTTGCTTCAACAATCACAAACCTGATTTGTTTCAAGCTGTTAGTGTCTTCATTGCATTTTTCTTTGTTAAATTCTTTTATTGGTACATTTTAGGTATACAACATAATTACATTTCTCATTGGGAAATGTACCTTTACATAATGCATCTTGGTTTTTATTTTTTCCCCATTCCTAGCCCTCCCTTC
>NW_004624813.1:6928924-6965260 GCF_000247695.1 Heterocephalus glaber | reverse complement strand
TTCTTCTTCTTCTTCTTCTTCTTCTTCTTCTTCTTCTTCTTCTTCTTCTTCTTCTTCTTCCTCTTCTTCCTCTTCTTCCTCTTCTTCCTCTTCTTCTTTTGGTACCAGGGATAGAACTCTGGACTTTTGTGCTTGTGAGGAAGGTGGTGGAACCACTGACCTAAATCCCCAACCCTTGGTTATTTTTTTCCCCATTCCCCTGCTGATGAATGTCATCATATTGTATACCTAAAATGTACCAATAGACTTAATGAATAAAAAAAAAGTAGATGACTAGAACTTAGCCTAAAATTGAAAGTATTTGTGCTTTCACATAAATCAAGTAAGTGAGAAGCTGCTCCACTGAATGGAGGGAAATATTTACAAATTATACATCTGACTATGAATATTGACCTGGGATATTAAAAGAGCTCTCATAAATCAATATTATAAAAGCACAGAACCCAATCAAAATATGTTCACTGTCAAAAGGTTGAAACAACCCAAAAGTTAATGAATGGCCAAATGGAAAAACAAAATAAAACAATGAAATATACATTGATTAATATACATGAAGTACTTCTATCTGCTACAATTTAAATGAACATTGAAAATATTATGCTTAGGGCTGGGGATTTAGATCAGTGGTTTCATTGTGTGCCTTGCAAGCACAAGGTCCTGAGTTCAATCTTCAGTCCAAAAAAAAATATTATGCTTAGTGGAAAAAGCCAAACATAAGCCCACCTATGATCTCATTAAAGTCAAGAATTTTATTATTGATTTTAATATAAATTTATTATAAAACATTATTGGGGATTTATAGTGAAAAATCTCCTTTTCTATTTAGATAAAGTCAATTGAAGAGCTCCTGAATATTCTCCCAGGAGTACAGTGATTTTAACAAGGAGGAAGGAAGCAGAGTATAGAAAATCACACAGAGTAAGAGGACTGATTTGACCATTCGAGAATAGAAATCCTTCTGTTCAATTTTGTTAAGAAATAAACCCCTTTAGTTATTTATTCCAGTATGATTTCAATTTCATTTTACAATCAGCTGAAAGCAATAATTTAATTTCAACTTATTGTTCCTGTCTTCTAGCTAAATGAAGATGATTAACTTGTAATTCTATTCTTCTTAATGACGTACTGTTCTTAACAAAGTCTTCTCTTTGCAATGTTCTGGGCCCTAGAATATCTTATCCAGATGCAGAATTCCTCATTTCCTAGGTGAAAAATCCCTCCCTCAGAAGGCTCTGAATATGATCATAGTGATCTTTTTACTGAAGTCTCCCTCTATTGTCACACTATAAAGAAGTGTGCTTTCACCATTGTTCCTAGTTGCTGTTATCTACAAATATTCTTCTACATCCACTTTGGCCTTAGAGTTAAAGTAATAAACAAAACTGGAAATCAACATTTTACAAATCAACATTATATTCCTACAAGAGTGCCTAGTAATTTGTAGGAGCCAAGAAAATATTTGTTGATTAAATGAATCAATAACTTTAAGTGAAATGAATAAAATTGAGAGTAAGTTTGTTAGAGTGTTATATCCAAAAAAGTACTCTAAATTAAGCAAAGGAATTATTAATGATTTACGGGAAAAAATATTGTAAATTTTTTTATATTTGAAATAAATTAAATAAGATATACTAGAGGTACTCAGAGAGGGGTCCCTGTGACACTGTTCTGGATTCCTATCGTAGTTTAAAGGGATACTTTCATGGTCTCCAAACAGGTTAATGTTTTGCAAATACATGATGAGTTGTCTTCAAATTATTTGCCTTGAGAACCCTCTTATGTGGCACCATCTTTGATTTCCAAATGTAATAATTAGTACATCTACGAAAGTAAAGAGACAACATCTACATCATAAATCTGAAAGAAAGCCTTGGTCAAACTTCTCCTGTCAGCTGGTGCCATTATGGCTACTGAAACCCTGCTGATGTAGGTGTCAAATTCTACAGGAATCCTGATCAGTAGTGTGATGAAATTTGCTGCTGCACAGAGGCTATTCCTGTTGCTGGCCATTTCACTCCTGGAACATGCAATAAGCAGATCTATGCAGCCACCCAGAAGGCAAATCTTGGTGGATACGGGTGCACTGCTGACCACCAGCCTCTTACAGGAGTGTCCTTTGTTAACCTGCTTACCATTGCTATGTGTAACAGATTCCCCTCTGCACGTTGGGGACATTGCCATCTCATGCAACAAAAATGGAACTTAATAGTTTAATGTAATATATGCTGGCTCTGGAAGTTCTTCCCAAGGTGACAACATCTTTTGTGAACACTCAAGGGAGATCAGTACTCACCAGTACTTCCACAGACAAAATGAAGAGATTGGAAAAAATCTGAGGTTATAAAGTTGTCTGGCATGGCCAGGTCTCGTTGTGCCTATTCAATAACTATAATTTCCCTTCTGAGGATGGAAGCCCCAACCTACCACTGAAGACTAGGGTGTATGTAGCTCTTCCTGCTCAGGCCACTGAATGTGGAAGGTCCAATAGTGAGTGGTTTTGAGCTGTTTTTCCATAGGCTCTTAAGTATAGTAGAAATAAAGCTGAAAGAAAATAAACACAATTTTCTAAAATAATAAAAGGATAAAAAAAAGCAACAGAAAACATATATGCTAAAAATTGATAATTATATATTACATATTGAGTTAAAAGAAAGATTTGTTAAAAATCAACAAGCCCCCAATCACTAGTTAAGTGTTTAACAAAAAGATCGATAGCTTTTAAGACAATCCATTCAAGATTTTTTAATAGTTTGTTTAATGATTTCAGTATATAGATGAACTAAAAACTTACCTAGAATTAACCTATTCTAAAATATCAAAGTTTAATATTGATATATTGAGAATAGTGATTATTTTATGTGTTACTGCCAATACAAAATATATTAGGATAGAACTTTAGAACTGCAGAAGGTCTAGTCTAGATTTAATAGCTAATTATAGATTTATGGAATGATAGAGGGTAATACAAATATTTAATCTTTCAAAAGTGAGGAAAATATGGAAGAAACATAACATCTATAAGATGCTTGAATTTTTCATTCATTTATATTAAAATGCCTATACCTATACCTAGACAGAAACATATTCTATATATACTTTAAAACTGGGTTAGAATATTACTGTTGGCCAAGTAAATCTTACCTACCACCTCTTTTTATATTTACCCAGTTTAGTAAATTTTACAAATACAAATGATTGAAAAATCAATTAAGATTAATATTTTTACTATAAGAAAATTATTATTTCATTAGGACATAGCCCTACTCCTTGTTTCCCAGAGTGTCTAGGGTAGTTGTATTTGCAGCAGAGTTCACCAGTTTGACCTAGACTGAATATTGTACAAAGCCTAAAATATTTGCTATCTCTTTATAATAATGTATCCTGATCCTTACTGCAGAAAAATATAAATTATATGCCACAATTTCCAACAAACTTCCATAAGGTTATATTATTTGGTGTTTGCTGCATTTTGACACCAACATTGTTCGAGATGGTATCTTAGAACACTAAGTCGTCTTACCCAAAAGTGTGCACCTTTGGGAAAATCTGAGTGCTCACAGTATGCAGGTAATAGTGTTTTAGTATTAGGAGTTTGAGAACTGTCTTGTTTGAAATTTGGAGGAAAAAAAGAAATTTGAATAAGTGCAGGAATTATTGACAGATTGGGTTGCATGAGCAAGGAGCACACCCTGAGCTTCCAGCGCTTTCTCATCACAAGTCTTCTCCAAGAATCAACACTGAAATTCGTGACTATAATTAAACAAAACAAAGCATTATACACTCTGACCATGTGACAATCTTGTTTTGAGCTACCATACAAAAATATGTATTTTGCTGTACTTTTAATGGAGGATGGACCTGAGTAGGGAGATTCATTTGACAACAGATAAGCTATTTATCCAAAGGCTCTTTAGTATCTGTCCATTCTACTCACTGAAATTATGCCATCCTCCAGACATAATAAAAAATGTCTTTATTCTTCACACTTCAAATTTCTGGTTTTCTTGACTTTTAAAGTAAAAAATTCCAAGTACTCTAAAGTGAAGTTACTACATTCTAGAGGATTGTAAAAGAACTAACAAGAGCCAGGAGTCTATTATGCCAGAAATATACTTCTGTTATTCAAGGCAGGCTCCAAATTCGTAAAAGTCAAGTTCAAGGAAGTTCATTTTCACCGCCATTGATTTTCACTGAAGGCAGACTTTTTCACCTCATTGATTTTGATGTTGATTGAGTCATGTTCATCTGGTTGGTCAGTATTTGAGAGCTTGTTCGTTTTTGATGGGTTAATTTGCTTAGGATCACTGATCAGTTGCCTTGATTCAGAGCTGCTCTTATTTAGAACTAACTCAGACCACAAAGTAAGAAACTTAAAGGGCTGCTTAATTAAATAGCATTTAATTTCCTAAATATTTTTTAATTCCAAATGATAGTATATTTACTGAATTTTAATATGTTGATCATGTGAATGAAGAGATATTGCAAGGCTATATATAACTTATATATGTGTTATTCATGCTACAATTCATATAAAAAGCAGAGATATACTAGAAAAAATGATCTATACAAAAATAAAATTTACAAAAGTCACCAAGCAGTGGTTCACCATTAATACCTGAAAAAGAAAAACAAGTACTAAACCCAGATAGAGACAACCATATTCTGATAAATATCCAAGTCTGAAACCACAGTATTCTATTTTCTCCAGTATCAATATAAAACAGCTTCTCTACTCACTGCATGTATAACCTAGCAAGTAGTTTGTGTATACAGAACCTTATAACTCTGAATATGAATATGCAAGCAACAGGAGAGCATATGGCATATATCTGTGATAATGGTTATAATTTATGAGTTTTTCTTTCACTAATTTTTATCTTGAAGTCTTCATTGCTCTGGTAGTCAAGTTTTAGAACAAACCCTTGCTTTTTACAACTCTTCGCTGAATTCTTCAGGATTTGCTGCTTAAACCATCTGACAATTCTCTATAAGATTTCCAATCTTTGTCATTCTGGCAGAACATTTCCCATCCAGCTTCCTTTCATTTTCACCTCCTTTATAAAAATAGGAAGTGGTTTGGAATAGATGTTGAAGAAATAATGTGTTTTCCTTACAGTATCAATCTCCTCCAATTAGCTTTAGTCCCATAAATTGCAAATGGTTTAGTATTCCACTGATATTTCTGAAATCTCTTTTTAAATTCACATTGGCATCAAACCCTATAGTGCTGCTGTTTATGCTATCAGTAATGACTCATAACACTGTAAACATGCAGGAAAGTTACTGTATGTATTATTATTCAATTTTATCCTCAACCTTGTATGTCAAAAGTAAACTCTAAAATGTGAAACTAATTATGTGGTGAGAAAAAATGATATATTAGCCAATACACATTTGAAAACTTACATAGTCACTAGTATGATATTAGCTGTTTATGGAATGTTACAAAATTTCCAGAATATCCAGAACTTCAAGTCAATCACTACTTTATTTTACTTATGGTAATTCCAGAAAGTAAGAACTTTGTTTATATTATTTCCTTTATTTATCTGAAAAGGTATGTATGAATATCTTGCATGCACATGGAAGGTAAGTATCTTTAATTTTAGAGTATTTAAAAAACATTTATGTAGAGGAAGATGTGAAAATAGAAAAAAAATAAATATTTTGGTTGCAAGAATTATCACATATTTATATATAGTCAATAATCAGATGAAAATTTCGACTGTTGATATTACTAGAGATGATATCAGTGAAGGCAGTAGTTATGGTATATATCATAAGAAGATCATTCAATCTTACTATAAATAAACAGAAAATCATTGAAAGATCATCATCAAGTATTATGACTTTCCTCTTAAAAAAAAAAACAAAAAACCAGCATTTCAGTTAAGACAAATACATCACTTGAGATGGTTAAAAAATTCAAGGTAGTTTTAGAATCCTCTCCTCTTAAACTCTACATCCATTCACTGAGGAAATTCAATTCGTTTCTTGAAATAATACATCAAGGAACCAACCCTTTATCTCCTTTGCTACCATTCAGATTCCAACCACTAAAGTCTCTTAATCCAGACTACTTCAGTAGTCATTCAAGGTGTTTCCTTGTTTTTTGAAAGTTATTCTTCAAATAAAATTTTGCTCACGGAGTTCCCCTTAGAAAGCTTGTGCAACTAAAAATACTATGTCACTCCCTTCATCTTGGGACAAGCAATGTCTATGCACTGTAATTTTTTTCGTTTATTTGGTTTTGGTTTTGGTACTCGGGATCAAACTCTGAACCTTGTGCTTGCGAGGCAGACGGCAGAACCACTGAGATAAATCCCTGACCCTGTAATGTTTTTGAATTTGCTCTGAATAGAATTTCATCCCCACCACTGATGGAGATCATTGTGAAGATAAAAATTAGCTTTGATTTTACAAAATACAATTCTTCATTTTTAGCCATCTTCTTACTTGGCATATAGGGCATTTAACGTTGTTTATCATTCGCTCCCTTCAGAAACACTATCTTCAACTTGGACATCAAGACAACACACGAGTTACCTTGGTTTCTTGCCTTAGTTTTTAGGTTACCTCTTCTAAGTGCCCTTTACAGAATCTTCTTTATTGTTCTGACTTCTACACCTTTGAGTGCTCTGTATATCAATTTCAGAGTTGATATTTCTATTACTTCCCAAAGTAAACACATTCGATCCTACTGCTTTAATAGATTCTGCACCAATCATAATCCACACAGACAAAATTCTGAAGTCTCAACTTAAAATGTCAAAATACTGAAAGATCAAGTTCCAAAGTCTGAAGCCCCAAACAATCTAAAATACACAAACTCACACTGTAGAAAGATTTAAAACTTCAGTGATGAAATCCTGAAAGCTCAAATCCCCAAAACTGCAATTCTTATTCTTACAAAATATTATACAGGAAAAGAAAGCTGAATTCTGAGTAAAACATTGGCTGTACTACACCACAATAAGAAAACTTCAGTTTAAAATGGTGTCATTTGTCTCCATTGACCTTCTTTCTAGCTCATGAAATTTCAGCTAGATTTACCTGAAGAAGTCAGTAAAGTTACTGATTAGTTAAAAATAAATCTGTGCACAACAGGACAAAAAGACTGCAATGGTGGGGTTTTTTTTCCATCACCAGTGTACTTTCCACCAGCTCTGTGGTCTACAATAGAAAAATATTTTATATATTTCAATTTTTTAAAACTGTATTAAATTAAAAGACTCATTGCTATTAATCACTCTCAAAATACTCCCTATCACTTCAAATATGCTTATCACACTATTCTTCCCACTTTCTGAAGCAGACCTGGAAGTCCTCTTTCAGGAGTGTCTTCAGTTGAACATTTGTGACTGGTTTAATGTCCTGAATTGATTCAAAATATTTACCTCTGATAGTCATTTTGACTTTGGGGAATAGACAGAACTTATA
Source organism: Heterocephalus glaber (assembly GCF_000247695.1). The sequence goes on along the minus strand of NW_004624813.1, from coordinate 6,957,820 downwards.
GTGTGCTGGATCCAGTGAATATGATGGATAAAGACAAATTGTCCTATTATTATGAGCCTACAGTTGCACTGGATGGCACTCAGCAGCAGCATTCACCATCTTTTATTTTATGACAACTCGTAAACATATTCATGAAAGAGGACTTCTAGAATTGTTTTAGAAAGTTACAAAAACAATGGGTAAGTGTGTTCCAGCTGAGGGGGAGTGTTTTGAAGATTGATGGGAATGTGCTTTGTATTGTAATATTTTCTTTAAAAAATTAAAGTCACTATACGTTTCATTCAGCCTTTATAAATACAAGCACATTTGAAATGTACTTCTGCCTATCCCAAACACAAAAGCACAATACAAATGATGATCAGAAAATTTAATAGAGAATCTTTGTTTCAGTTTATACAAAAATCACAGTGCAGTAGTTAATTAATGATCAACTTCAGTGAGAATGCCCAGCTGAATTGAATTAGCGTGGTTCTGGGTATAGAAGGCCTATTTAAGGAGGATTATTGTCAGAACAGTACAATAGGAGAACAGGAAAGGAGGATTTCATGCTGATTTCCCCTGAAGAAACTTTGGCTGTTCTCTTCACCTGGGCTCTACTTTTTGAAGTGGCCGAGAATGGCTGTTGTTCTTTTGGGAGGAGCTCTGGTCTTTGTCTTCACCTTGAGCATTGTCTCCTGGACTTTGACACAGACACTCTGGCTCAGAGCTCTGGTCTTTGTCTTCACTCTCATATAAAGGGCTTTTAGAAAAGGATTGAATCATAGAGGATCTATAGCCTACTTGCTGACCAGAGGTGGGAACCTTAATGGTGTCACTGTGGCATGACCTGGAAGGGTATATTTCCCTCCCTGGTTCCTTCCTTACTCTGGCTGCTCTGACACAAGTAGCTCTCCTCCATGGCAGGCCCTTCCATTACACTATTTTTCAATATTTGATCCAACCAAACATGGACTGAACCCACAGAATCTATAAGCCAAAATAAACCTCTCCTCCTTTAAGTTGTAGGTGCAGGGTATTTTGTTGCAGTCACAAGGAACTTTGACAAACATATTCTCTGAGAAAAACTTTCAAAATATAAGTAACAATTGTGAAAAGTGGCTAGGTGTAATGAAGTACCTCTGTGCCATTCACCTTAAACTATCCTATAATATGCTCTCCATATACCTGATATTCATGTTAGTTCTGTTTTATTTTTCATAATTTATTTCTTTTAATTTTTTTCACTATTTTAATTGTCACTACTTTAAAATAATTTGGTATACCATACATTTCAATGTCCAATATTGGAATCAAAATTTGTGTTTTAGCTTTAAATTTAAAATATTCTCCAAAAAGTCTCATGTTCAGAAATGGGGATTTTGAAAGGTGATTGGATCAGAGTAGCTACTGATGAATAAGTATCCAGTTATGCTACTAGGTGGTGGAACCTGGTCAGAAGGTCCTGGGAAAGTGACCTGGAAGGGCCTATTTTTTGTACCAGGCTCCTCTTCTCTTTCAGTGTTTCCTGGCTTCCATGGCATGGGCAGCTTTACTCAGCCATGCCATTCTACCACACTCAACTCACTTAGAGCCCGTCCACCCCTGACTGAACCCACCCAAAGTGTGAGTCAAAATAAAAATCTCCTCCAAGTTACAGGTGTTTGTCCCAGTGATTGGAATAGTATAAAAGGTTTTAGAAAGTTGTAATTAATTTTATGCAAATATTTAAAGAAATTTTACTATACTAGAAAAGGATATTATCAGAATGTTGATTTGGCATGTACACATTACACATGTATGAAAACTACTGCAATATAGTCAACAATGAAGCTTTTTAGCATATGTGCATTTGTGAAAGATTACATTTACTTTTTAAAATTAATTTAGTTTATTGGTACATTTTAGATATACATAATGATCACATTCATCATTGGGAATCTGTACCTGTACATGATATAATCTTAATTCTTATTTTTTCCCATTTCCCTCCTCTCCTTTCAACCCTTCTTTCCCTCCTTATTTACAAAAGCTTTGTTTCCATTTTATCTTTCTTTTCTTATTTTTTTCTTTTTCTCTTCTTTTCTTTCCCCTGCCCCCTTCCTAGTGCCCCTTTCTGTTTAAACATTTTCTTTCTATTTCACAATACCTACTATATTTTTGGTCTATTTATACTTTTATTTTCTCATACCATAGAAACAATGAGATACTTACACATGTGTGTCTATTTTTTTCACTTAAGAGTATGGTTTCAAAATGCATCTATTTACCTAGAAATGTCTCATTTATCCTTTTTATGGCTGAATAGTACTTCAATGTAATTATTGATTGATTGATTGATTGATTGATGGGCATTTGGGCTGTTTCCAAGATTTAGCTATTAGAAATCATGCTGCCTTAAACATGGGTATGCATATATCTCTGTAGGATGATTTTTTTAAATTTTTAAAAAAATTCTTTTCAGGAAGATACCAAGGAGAATATCTGGGTTAAAGGTTACCTCTAGTCCTAGTTTGTATTTTTTTGAGGAATCTCCACATTGGTTTCCACAGTGGTTGCACCTGTCTACACTCCCACCAGCAGTGTAGAAGAATTCCTTTTTCCCCACAGGCCCGCCAGCATTTGTTATTGTTGATTTCTTGATAACAGTCATTCTTTCTGGAATAAGATGGAAGCCTAGTGTTGTTTTAATTTGCATCTCGTGAATGACCAGTGATTTTGAATATTTTTCATTTACATATTTACCATTTTGTACTTCTTCATCTGAGAAGTGTGTATTCATCTCAGATGCCCATTTTTGGATTGGATCTTTAAATTCAGAGGGTTGGATTTTTTCATTTATTTATATATTCTAGATATTAGTCCTTTGTCAGAAGAACAACTGACAAAAATTTTTTCCCACTCTGTGTTGTCTCTTCACCCTGTTGGTGATTTCTTTCGGTATCCAAAAACGTTTTTATTTTTTATTTACTTATTTTTATTTTTTTGGTTCCAGGGATTGAACTCGGGACCTTCCACTTGTGAGGTAGGCAGCGTAACCACTGAGGTAAATCCCCAGCTTCTATCCAAATGCTTTTTAATAGGGTCTTTTTAATAGGGTCACCTTTTTCAGGTGGTAGTGACTCGTGATTTTTAATCTTTCTTGGTAAATGTAATCTATCTGTCAGTCTAAGTGACCTCATTTATAAAGCAAGGTGAGCATAACTACCAGCCATAGCAAGCATGTTTACACATCTCACATTTTCACCTATCTCTTCATGAATTTTGTCTATCAGTTATTACTACTGTATTTGTATGGCTGTCTTGCATATACCTCAGGTTGCATAGATATTTATGGAATTAATGCTTATTTTATGTTTTAAAGTGGCCTGTGAATTATTCTATCATAATCTATATGTTCTGCAAATAAGTCTGTTTTTAAAATGTAAACAAATATCTTTGGAAGAGCTTTTAAAATTATTTTTCCATAACTATGTCTTTGGTATTTTGCTTTTTCAGTATTTTTGGCTTTGGGTATTTTGATCTTTCTAGATTTCAACATTCAGAATTATTATATTTTGGATTACATCTTTTAGAATTCTGACTGAATCCAAATTTATTTCACTGACAATTTAAAATCACATGCATAAGTTTTCCCCTCTAATTCTAGTCACGTATACACAACTAATTCCAAGATCTCTTGACCTCTGTATAAACCAGCTCCTATGACCTATCCCTTCTCAGTCAATGTCAACTGCATTCTTCCACCTCTGCCTGCTGATTGATTAAGGTCCTCCTTGACTTCTCTGTCTTTTTTCTTCCTACTCCAAATACATTATATTAGCATATTTCGTTGGTTGTATATCAAAATTATGATAAAAACTTTTGACTATTTCTCAACATTCCACATCAAACCTCTCATTAAAACTTAAGACGTCTTTATACTATAAAATATCCCCTCAGTAAATTTTTCCTTTAACATTTAACCTACACCACATAAAAATTCTACTTAGAACACACCAGTGCTTCTCAGCTAACTATAGAACCCAAGAATTTATCATGAATTATATATTATTGATTCAGTGGCCTCTGTCCTGCTTTCTCATTTCATCTTCTACCATGTTTCTCCTTGATTTTAAATGTTTAATTCGTTTTTATTAATACATGTTTGCTGTACATAATGTTTACATTCCTCGTGGGAGAGCTGGTACACGTACAAAACACATTTTGAGCCCTTTTTCACCACCTTTCCTCCCTTCATCTCTTGATCCCCTTCCTGAGAAACATCTATTAGCTCTCTTTTATTTCACTATTTGTTTATATTTTGGGTTTCTCATATAAGAGAAATCATGCATAACTGAGGTCATATCTGCTTTACTTTGTGTGTGTGTGTGTGTGTGTGTGTGTGTGTGTGTACCAGGAATCAAACTCGGGATCTTGCACTTGCAAGGCAGGCAGAGGAACCAACGTCTGCTTTACTTTCCTCCTACGACACTAGTCTCCAGGTCACCTTAAACACTTCAGATATGCTTCTACATCTAAACATTGCTTCTTTTAAAATTTTCCTCACTCCAAAGTCTGCATATCTTATTCTCTTACTGTTTTTATGTTTAATATTCAAGAAGTCTTCATGGACCTTTAAATAAATACATACATACATGGATATATAAATGAATAAATAAAATCTTTGCTTGTGTAGACAAACATAAAGTATACATTATTTTCTAAAACATAAACGTATAAAAACCATTGCATACAGTTTTGAATTCTCTTTGTATTTATTTTTGAATTGTATCCTAATTATATTTACTAGAGCAAGTACTCAAATTTGTCAGATTCTAAATTCACTTTTTTAAACTAACATAAAAGCAAAAAATTCTCAAAATTTTATAATTTCAACAATATTATTTATAGTTATTTTACACATAAATTATGTCTACATGTGTGTACATATGTCCATATATATTTGTATGTCTATATATTTCTGAAATGTCTAAAAATTAAAGCGATTGCATCCCTAAAATTGTAAGAGTGTGAAATGATTTGAAGTCTGAGAGTTTGTAATGATAATTGTGCAAGTGCCATTTGTGTGAGTTTTAGAGTAAAATAAAAATAAATCAGAGACTGTCTTTGTTTATGGCAGATTTTATGTTTCTATGTGGAACACTGAACTCACTACCTTAATTTCATGCTACAATTAAGTGGTCGCTTTCTTCTGAGTGTGATCCTATATTCTAATGCTGCACATATGGATTTATTAAATATACAAACTGAGTTATTTTCAGAAGTTGGATACAGTGAAAGAAGTAAAAATGGTAAGGAGGACATAGGGACAGAGAGTTTGCAATTGGAAAGAGACCAAGAGATGGAAGGCAGAAGAAAAGAGGGGAAGAGAAGAAACATATACATAATTAAAATGTTTTAGGTACATGTTCCAACTCCCAACTTGCATTTCCATTAATACATTTGACTTCATCTTGGGGTTCTATATTAGATCTGCATTGCAAAAGAGTGAAGCAATCTATTCCAGCAATTAATTGGCTGACTGTGAGTGTATCTGCATATATGTGTATATGTAATAGTAATTGTGTTTGAAAGTAACAGTTAAGAGAAGATGGAGGAAATGTGTGTACAAAATTAGTGTGGCTTCTGGTTTTTATTTGAATTTTTAAAGATGCCAAATTAAATCTGAAATAATTCAGGAATATTAACATTAGAAGAGTGATTCTATTTATTATTGATAATTTTTCATTGGCTTGTTATATTTTCTTTGTTTTTATAGATATGTTAAACAAATATGAGGATTTCATGATTCTGTTAGTCCTTTTCTGCAAAGCATAATGTTATTGTTCATTTTGCATAAAGACCCAGGCCTGCTGTTTTACAATAGCACCACATGGTGACCAACTTCTCCTGAACACATCCAGGCCTTGAAGCCTTGAGAATATGAGCCAAGTTCCAGGTCACTGATCTACTGTTGCGTTATTCTGATCTTGCTGAAACTGATTTCATTTCTGACTAAGCAAGTACCATTCAAAAACGACAACAAAGCCCTTGCCTAGAGGATTGAACACAGATGAACTCAGTTGCATCTCTCTTTTTAACAGAACAATCAAACTCTTTTTGACCTTTTGTTATTTGGCATCTGGCTTTCACATAAGTTTGGGTGGATATGTGCACTAGTGGATTCTCAAATGTGTTGAGAAGGCATAATTTAAAATCATAGTGGTATAAATCCATTTAAGTTGATAATGTGGTCAATGTTTTGAACATACACTCTTATATGGCAAGAAAGTGAATATGAAAATGGAAAACACAACTGTATAAATTATTAAAAACAAAACACTCTTGGAGTATTAACCATACTGAGAATAACATATAGCCAAAGAAAATGTTCAATACATTTAACTTATTATAAAGACTTAATATTTATTTGCCCAAATCTATATGAATTGAATATTTTACACATTTGTCACATGTAAAATTCTTCTTATACTTCTATAAGAAACTGTGAAAATTACACATACAAAATATATACAGATTGGTAAGGAGATTTTCTAGTTTTGACTGTATATTAGAAAGTAAATTTGACATACAAAAAAAGACACCTGGTGATGAAGGAAACTTTGATGTGTAGCCACTTTTCAGTAATTGTTCATGTCCGATCAAAATATTCTATTAACATTACGTTTTCCTTACTGATTTCATATGAAAAATTAAGTCCTTTTAGTATCATCAAAAATAAATGTTAGAAAATTTTAGGTAAGATGCTTATTTTCATAGACTGTAATGGATACAGATAATGAAAATGGAAAGTTATTTTATATAGAAAAGCATATTAATAATATCAACTAAAATTATTCTTAGTAAAAACCACTGGGTGAAGATATGATTTCAAGAACATCTGTATAATTAGATTTTAGTAAAAAGTTGTCCATTTATTTAAAGTGTAGATTAGAATCAAAGCAGTTGCTTCTTTTGCCATAAAAATCACTATTTCGTACAAAAGAGGTAAAGACAGGAATTTTGGGAGTGTCCATAAATACCTGGGACATTTGTAATTTCTTTTTTCCTTACAACAATATAAATATTAATGGCAACTGACACTCGGAAAGTAGTTTATATTTTACCAATTGCATCACATTTGTTATCAGATCTAGCATCATATACTTTCAGGTACACTGTCTTATCCAGAAGACAAGGGACTGCAGGGTACTCTAATACTATGGCACATGCTCTCCATAGGAGGGTACTTGCATCACTTTGCCTTTTTTCTAATGGACGCAAAACATATGACTTAGGATCAATACCAAAGCCTTTCAGATCATAATACTGAGAGAAGTCTACAGATGGGATGGATGGCAATTATGTGGAATACATGTTGCTTACCACAGTTTTTAAAAAAGATCAGAAAAACTAGTGAACTATTTTTATGTAACATTTTTGTCATAACTAAAAGAGATAAAGTAGAGTTGGTTACTAGTAAAATTTAGAAGACAAGTGAGTGATCATTTCAATTACCCTACTTTTTCAGGATGGATGTTTTAGGGTTATACCAATAATTGTAAAACAGGGCAAACAGCATCATTCAAAACATTAAATGTCTCTTTTAATAACTATACTTAGGTATGCACAAGTAGTAATTTTTCCATTAAAATAAAAAGAGAGCGAAATGCAGTCTTACATATTTTAATCAAAAATGGTTTGGAAGTTTTAAAAGAGTAGAAGAAGTGCCAGAAATCCACTTTGATAATCACTTCACATGGCGAGATGACTAGCAAAAGAAAAAAAAAAGAAAAGATAAAAGAATAGCTTGACTACACCAAGATTGAATTTTCAGTTGATAATGCACTTGTAGTCCTATCTTGTTTTAGAGAGCTTGGTCCACTGGAAAGAAAATTTGGTAATGTTCTCCAAAGTTAGGAGATTTAAATAAAAAATTCACAAAAGACAAATTTTACCAACTTCTTGGTGGAAATTTTATTCTAAAATTTAATTTGTTTAAAAGCTTGGTATTTAAAAGTAAACTGGGAAATACTGTCAAACTTAAAGAAGAAAAATGTATCACACAATAACATCTCTCCATTTAAAGCAATGTACCAACCAAAACATTTCAGAGCCTCTCTGTAGAGGTTGTGAATGATGAATTTTAGAAATGACAGGTTTCAAAGATTTCATTATCAACTGGCTAAACATTTTCAACATATTTTCCTTCCCTTAGACTCAACCCAGCTATATAAGTCCTAAAAACATCAATTACAATCTTGGAAAGAAATACTCTTTCATTGTTTTTATAGCAAGAATACAAGGAGGTAAAAGGTTCAGGAAATGTTACTGAATATTTCTGGGCAACAAACAAAATGTATTATTACTGGGATTTATCTTTTTTTATTCCTTTTGTTTTCTCCTCGCTTCCCCCCTCCCCTCTGTTCCTTTCTCCTCCTCTCCCTCTTCACTTTCCCCCACTTCCTCCTGTCTATTTAATTTTTTGTCTTTAAGATTCACATTAAAATATTTCTAAAATGTCTCTAATTTCTCATTTTTTGTGGCTGAGTAGTAGTCCATTTTGAGCCGATACTTTTAAGTAAAATAAATAGGACACACATGTGTAAATACCGAATCTTTTCTCTGGTGTGAGAAACTGAAAGTGTAAATAAGGACTAAAAGGTATAATAGATAAGGTGAAAGAGGAGGAAAAGGGGCAAAGGAGAAGGGCAGTGGGAGGGGTAGGGGAAAGGAAAGAAGGGAATGGAATTAATATGAGAAAATGAAAAAATAGAAACAACGTCTTTGTAAATATGGAGGGCTGGAGGGGTTGAAGGGAGGGCAGAGGAATTGAGAAAAAATAAGAACCAAGATGGATTATGTAAAGGTGCAAATTTCCAAGGTTGAATGTAATTATATTGTATACCTAAAATGTACCAATAAAATTAATTTTAAAAATAAATCTAATATTTTGAAGTTTAAAAAAATAAAATAAAATATTTGTAAAAGTATTTCTTGTAATATTCCAAAAAGAATACAAGTTCATGAAACTGCTGTCAAATCTATATATGTTTTTAAATGGACCAATATTTAGAATTTTTTTCTGGGTTCTTGTCTTATTGTTAATAAGGTGTGGCACTTGCATAGACTTGGTAAAAATACTATATTTTTCTAATTAAATTTTCTTGGCATCCTTTTTGAAATCCAACTGACCATAATATATGTAGTTAATTCATTAACTCCCTATTCTATTCCATTAATCTGAATTAATTCCATTAATTGTCTTTATTTTAATACCAAATTGTTTTGAATATTCTACACTTTAGTAAGTTTTGCAGGAGCTGGACTGGGAGAGATGAAAGAAGATGTTGCTGAAAGGCTAAAACCTTCAGTTATACAATAAATACATTAAGACCTAATATATAGAAGGTGAGTATTGTTGATAGTTGATCTTGTTCCCCTTAAACTTATTTCAACTTAATTATAAGTTATTAGAAATTGTTACCATATCTTTTGAATGTTCTGTAAGATTATATTCTCTGAGAAAAAATAGTTTTACCTCTTCTTTCCCAATCTACATGCTTTTTATTTTATTTTTTCTGTTACCCCTTTCTTACAGATTGACTCCTATTTCTTGTTACTATTTTTTCTTAATTTCTAGTAACAATTGTCATGCTGTCTTTTTTATCTGCTATTATAGTTGTAATTTAGTTTCTTCTTAGGTCATTATTTGCACAATGTATATTTTTCTATTTTTCAAACTTTTTGAATCTTTGAATCTAAAATATGTTCATCTTAAATACCTTAGAGGTAGATCATGGTGTTTTGTCTTGATCTCTATCTTTTATTGAAGCATTTCAGTAAAAAATTTATAGCACTTAATGAATTTGAATTTACATCTGCCAATTTTGCTAGATTTTGTTTCAGTGTTTTATGAGTTTTCTTTATATCTGTGTTATATTTTCTTATTCTTTTGTCTTCGTTTTCAGTTAAATCTATATTTTACTGCAATAGTCAATTTTCCTTTTTTTTACTGTTTTCCATAAAGTTTTTAATTAACTATTAACATAAAATATCAACTAATAATATCAAATTATTCTCTATAGCATATGAAAAATATTCTCAACTATCATTCCATTACTTTCCACCTTCTTTTCTGCATTTTGATTATCAAATTTTATATTTCTATACTATAAACCTATCAATTTATTTTTATCATTAATTTATAAAAATTTCCTTTAAATTAGTTAGAAGAAAAGTCCTACAACCACATATGTATTTGTTCTGTTTGGCCATGTAATAACCTTTGCCAGTGTCTTTGAGTATAATCTTTATGAGCATTTGAGCTGTTGTAATTTCATTTCAGCCTGAGAGATATCATTTTGTATGCTCATATGGCAGGTCTGCTAGATAGGAATTCTCTCAATTTTTGTTTTTCTAAGAATGCTTTTGTTTATTCTTTTATGAGGAATAGTTTTTATTTTTAATGATAGGACACTTGTTTGACAGGTTTTCCTTTCAGAAGTTTGAATATGTCAATATGACATACCCCTGGCATCTGGCCTCCATGATTGTGCAATTCTGACATGTAAAATTTGCTGACTCTTCTGCTAATAGAAGTCTGTCTTCAACTCCTATATTGAATGGTTGGTGTTATTTACTATAATTTCTACTCCATTTTTTTGAATTCCCTTCTAAAATAATTTTGATTTCTTTCTGATATTATCTATTTTGCTAGATGTCAATCTCAGTCTTTTTTTTTTAATTCTTTCAAGAAGTTTTTATTTCTGTAGACATATTTATGCTGCTGGTAGGGTATATTTACTCAGGAGCATTTACTGTCTTTTTCAATGGTGATTTTTTTGTCAAAAATTAAATATTTAAATAATATAATGTGATTAATCTAGGAATCAGATCTCTCTATCTGCTAAGCTTGTAGTTGTTGCCGTTTGTTTAATGACTTTTCTGGATTAATTCGGTAAAGCCTATACTATTTTGTATATGAGGGCACTAAAGTCTTGGATTTATTCTTAACTTACTAGCTACTGACTGGACAGAAGTTTCCTTAAATGCTTTCAGTCAATATGTCGCTGAGCCTTCGCCAAGGGGCTCTGTGCATCTGTGTTATGGAGTGACTCTAAAACTCCAGCAGGAACAATTCCACAATAACCTCTACTCCCTACTTGAATAGGACTTAAGGCCAGTCTGAGTTGTAATATTAATGTCTCCTCCTCCTTTTCCATGTCCTTACACACAGCCTGGAACATGAGTGTGGATTCTACATCCTCAGGGATATGTCAAAGCTTTAAAAACTCCTCGTGAATTATCTCTGTATTTATTTTTTTTCCTTGTCAATTTCTTGTTTGCCTCAAATGGTATTTTCACCTCAGGCATCTACAGTTTAAAATAACTTCTTTTAAAAAAAATATTTATCTCATGGAGAGTGCTGTTCTTACAAGGTAACCTCTAGGTCATGTCAAAGAAAACTTCAAGGACCTGTCAGAAAGGTCAAAGAGTGAACTTTTATGAACTTTACACATTTGGAGGATGGTCTGATCACATTCTGTATCCTCCTTGCTCCAGTAAATGGCAGGATATTGGCTGTCACAGCGAATGTGAAACTTGGTTCTTAAGGATATGGTTGGTGAGAGGGTGGTGAGATCAGTGTAAGTTAAAATATCACAAATCTCACTGCTCTTTTCTAGTTTCATCTGTTTTGGTTGAATAAAGAGTCCAGGAACATTTATAATCTTTTTGTTAATTTATAGAACTCTGAAAAAGTTGATTTTGACATATTTATCAACAATCTTGTTGCCTTAGTAAAGCACTACATTTGTGAAAGATCTTAGTATGTCTTTCTAAAAAATGTTTCTCCTATTAATAATTTTCATTGCTATTTCATTTTTAATTACCTGCTTTATTAAAATTAGACCTTCCATCTAAAAACAGCAAAATCTTCTCCCCTGTTAAAATTATAGTAGAAAGAACTAAAGATTAAGTCACGTGACCTACTAATAATACCAATCTCAAAAGCCTTAGTACTGATATAATTTTTATTAAAAAATTAATTTTGATGAAATATTATAATGCATTTAAATTAAGAAATTCTTCTACATATCATAAAATAATTAAGATTATAAATCATGCCAGTTATTGAATGCTGAAAATATGAGAAGCACTGTGCTAATGCCTTAATTCTAATATATACAGCAAATAACATCCCAAGCTTACATACATTTCACATGTGTGATTTTGAATCTGATGGTGCTTGCATTCTTGTGGAAAGGGTAAATAAGTGCTGAGCTAGTGAAACGGGTACCAATTTATTCATTATCAGGAAAGATCTCTTTAAATTAGTATAGTTTTAAATGACACGTGAAGAACAGGGTATAGACAGTGATGATGAACATATCAGAGATAGAGCATTTCACATCAACCATTCATCAGTAAAAATGCCTCAAGTCAATAGCAACTTATCTATGTTTGTAAAACAGGAAGCCTTCTGTGGCTGGTCAAAAGTGAGAAAGAAAGAAGGAAATGACAGCAGAGAAGTATGAAATTACAAATCTTCTAAGGCAATAACATAGGCTTGATTTTTATTTATATTCAAAAAATTGGCAGTGGTATACTATTACCTGATTACATTTTACATGGAAGTTTTTGGGTACTTTGTAGTAGGCAGTTCATAGAGTTAATAATAAAAAGGGCACACAAATTAGAAGGCTGTTAAATATGCAGTTTATCAAATTTCTCTGTTTCTCTATTGTGATCATAGAAAACTGGATATAGTATATAGAACATTTAAATAAAACGTATATGAAAAAACAGGTTGGATGTTGAAAAATCAAATATGACTTTTAGATTTTCACCTGAGCATCTGAGTAGACATTGTTGACAATAGAATAAATAGGTTAAATAGGAAAATAAACTAATTTGGAAGGTGAAAATTTAATTTGAGGTACCTAAATAACACTAGCTAGTTTTTGAGGAGAGCTGAGTGCAAATTGAACATGAAGAGTCTCTTTCACAAATTATTGATAATTTTTAAATGATGACAGCATAGTATCATGCCAAGAATGGGACCAATGTAACACTAGGTGCTGTATGACTGCACACACAGGATGAAGAAACCTTTGCTCAGTAAAGAGCCAGAAGGGGATTCAACACATAGTTGGGGGATATGTGTTAGGTGCCAACAATCTTATCTAAAACAAAATCCCCCTAGTCCAGGTCACTACTCTCACAGGATTGAGAAAGTAGGCTATCCACTTATGATGCTGTTAATATTTAATTGTTATAATGAAAAGGAATGATGGAATAGTTTTTGGAGCTGTACACATTATATATCAGAGGAGAAGTAGCTCAGTGGTCAAAGAATGATTACCTAGCAAGTGTAAGCACCTGAGTTCATTTCCCAGAACCACAAAACGTGTGGATAAAGATATTGAGAGGGTGTTAGACTTAAACATATAAGGAAGAGGAAGTTTATAGAGTAATGCATCTATGCCTTAAGGAAAAATAAAAACCAATCCACTGGGTGAAAGGGTACATTTGTATTTATGAGTGAGATGTAGATTAAGGCAGACATTTAATGATCTAGGAGAATATCTGAAATAGTCATTTGGGGAGGTGAAAGAGCAAGCCCTGGGAAATATAGTGGTCCTATAGGACACTGTTGGGTGCACTTTGAGATTGGTGGCAATTATTTTAAACTGAGATCAGTCAGTACACTCCTAAGTCTTGGTCTATCTTACTACAGCTTCACAGATGCAGTCCTCAAGTAGATTGATTCAAGGAGTGAAACAGAGGAAAGCAGGGCAAGGGGACTGAGGCTAGATGCAAGACAGTATTCATTATTGGTCATGGAAGTGTAACTAGGTAAGAAGGGGTGTACAGTGAGACTGAGGCCTATGATTAATGAAATGACAATGGAGACAGTGGTTGGAGGTGATGGTAAGGAGAAAGAGACTGGGAAGTAGGAGTTTCTGTAGAAGAGGGGAGAAATAGTTTGGAAATGGCATTCTAGAAAAGGCCTGCTGTTGTCTTATTAAAGCTTTTAATGCCGGTGTCACATTTTAGAAGGTACACTGGGAAAATTTGCTGGAAAGAGCTGAAAACTGAGTCCAGCTGTCTTGACGATGATGTATAGTGAAGCTACTGAAGATGATGGACTGAGAAGCTGGGAATTCTGGTAGTATCTACCCTAACCAGAGATGCAAACCAGAGAACAACTTGTTGGCCAGTCATGGACTTTAAGGATGAATTGAAGCTAAAAATCTCAAGGTATCTAGTAACAGACTTTTTAAAAAAGTACATAATGAGCACCGAGGCAGGGATTTAATCAGAATTCTCTTTTATGGTATTGACTTTCAATGCTCCAACAGCTGAGAGATCCAGGCATGGAACACAGGTGTCTATGGAGGCTGACAGTTTTAAATCCATGATATTGAAATAGTCATATAGCTTCAGGAAGTAGACTTAATTTGTCCCATAATTTCTCTTTTTTTACAGAAATATAAAATTGTTTAGAATAAATTAGAAAATCTTATCCAAATATGTTCCACAACTGGTGTCAAATCCAGGATTCAAACTCATATCACTTCTAACCATCACTCTAATTATTTCTCTTCAGATCTTGTTTTTGACCTGCAGAACAATGTCAATAGATGGGAAAACAAGACATCACTATTATGTCTTCCTTTTCCAGACACTGAAAGCAGTGTCAGTGAATGAGAATTCAGTTTCCCAGTCATACAGTCAATGAGTGACTCTGCCAGGATTTGAACACACTGCTCATGACCTTCAGAGTCAAGTGGGGCTTTCAAGATTCTAAATAGAGTATCACATAAGAAGACTTCTGATAAAGTGCTGATTGTCTATGAGTTTAAATGTCTAGTTCACAGCAGAAAGGAGGAAACTGTCTACTTATGAGTACTTTTGTCTTCCAAGAGAATAGAAAGAAAAGGATGAAATGAAGAGCTCTCTCTGATCCCAGAGGGTTCGTCTGAGTGTAAAAATGCTGCAGTGACTGAATATGTTTTATATATTGTAGCATTTTAAGATCTTGGGAGTATTACAAGTAAATGATTTAACTACTTTCAGCTGTCCTGTAAGTTGCTCATAATCACTGATTCTGCTTTTCAGATGAGCATAATAAAATGCTCAATATAGCTCTTCGAATTGCCACAGCAGTGCTGACACTTCAGTATGAGACATTCAGTCATACAGGATATCTTCGCATCCAAGAGAAGCAAACAGTTTTTAAAAATTTAAAAAGGAATACAATCCATGGAGTGGTTTTTTTGGTATGTCTTTGATTTCATTTTTGTCAGCCCAAAGTGCTAAGTCTTTTAAAACTTAGAACTATTTAATCAAATTCATTGTGATATTCTTGGCTTTTGACTTCAGTAATTCTGGAAAAAAATGATTATGTCTTCAGTTTGGCAATATATTTTCATAGGTCTCATTTACAAACTAATTCTGATATTTTCAGGTTGAAAAGTATGCCAATGGTATATATATATATAAGTCAATATTTTAAGACTCCATATTTTAGTATCATATTATAGTTGAAACTTGTTATGAACAGAATAGAAATACCAAAAAATGAAACATTAACACAAATCAATATCCTCAAATCATTTAAAATTGAAAAATAATACCACATGTATGAAATATTGAAAATTATTCTTAAAATAAAGCATTAACATGCACACAGCATTATTGCCCTACCTCATTATCTTACTTTTCATTTAATAGCAAATATTTCTCACATACAAGTATTTTTTGAAAATTTTTGTTCATTTTGAAAAAAATACTGGATTTTGATCATAGAATGAGTGTGTGTAGATCTTCAAATTGAGCACTATGTAACACATTTACTTTTAAAAATAAATATACTTTGTCTATTCACATTTAGTTTTCCCATTGACAATATTACTTTTCCTAATTCAGATTTTTAAAGTAGTCTCTGACATCAGGTCCAAGTATGCTACAAAATTCCTTTCTTTTCATTTAATTTGTGAAATTATTTGCAAATAACTCTTGCCTTTGGTGAATATTCACATATTCAGAAAAATCAACAAACATTTTTGGGCAGTATTCCAATGACACAACTTTTGGATTTTCTAGAAAGGTTAGTCACATTCTTCAGACATATGCATCAACATTACATTAAGAATTCACCTTGCTTTCAAATCTTAAATCATGGAAAGACACACAGAGGAATTATTTAAAGTATGCTACTTATATAAAATTTGATATTTAGTATATTTACAAAAACTATTCAATATTCACAGCAGAAAGGCCTACAAACATTTATAATATGCCAATATTCTTAAGCAAGGTTAATTGAGTAAATCTTGTTTCTTCCTTTCTTTTGTGAAACACTACCATTGACTTTTGACGTCATGTTTTATGCTGTTTTTTATGTTGATGTGTTGCTATATTGACTTTTAACTTCATGTCAATGAATTTCTTTCAAAAAAAATACCTTTATCTTGATTGTTAAACTTCATTTCTCACAGGATAATTGGAATTTTTTTTCTAAATGTCTCACTTTCTTGACTCCTTTTGGTTTGGACAAATTGCTAAAAAAAATCAACAAAAAAATGCCCAAAGCAACCATTATAAAATTTAGGATCTACATATATATATATATATGTTATTATATAATTCAAATATATTAATTATATAAAATATTCAGCCAGAAATTCTATTTTACTTTTCAGTTAAAAATGTTCAGAAGTGGAATATTTTGTGTCTGTTGAATCAGAAATATTATGTAAGAACTACCATAATAATTTTCTTCAAATAATTTCAATTAAAATAATATATTCAAGGGACTCAGTATGTGCCAAGTACTTTGAACCACTTACCCATCTCTATTAGTGGTAAATTATACTTAATCTGTTATCAATGTAAAACTATTTTTATGGAATATATAATCCATATATTGGGCCAGGGATGTAGCTCAGTGGCACCATGCCTACCTGGCAAGCACAAGGTCCTGAGTACGATCCCTGGTACAAAAAAAAAAAAAAAAAAAAAAAAATCCACATGTAGAAACTGGAAGCCTGAGAAGGAGGCTTACAAGGAGGTAGGGCCTTGGGAGGTAATTATGGTTAGATTGAGTCATGAAGGTGGGATTTTCATTACCGAACTCATGACCCTACAAAAAAAGGGGCAAACAGAGCATTCTCTCTGCTTCTGCATAAATCAGTTAGGAAAGCCAGGTGCAGATATAACCAGGCCCTTATCAGAGATCTAATAATCAAACTGCTCCTCTGATTTTGGGTCTGAACCCTCTATAATGCAAGGAATAAATTTTCATTGTTTAAACCATCCAGTCTCAAGTATTTTCTAATAACAGATTAAAGTAAGACAACTATAATTTGTCACTCTTTTCTCTGTTCAATTGCAAAGAAGCCTCACAAAGCAGTTCTTATATCATGTCAGTACCTTCAAATAATACTTATTCTTTCAAAAATTACATTACAATATTTAAAAAAATATTATATATGCCTTATAAGCAATTAATAAGATACAAAGGACAACCATCAGACTACCTAAAAATAGCATTCATGTTGAGTGAACCAAAGTTTAAATAACTTGTAATACAAACTCAAATGAATACCCAGTTAAATAAATTGACAGATTGACAACATGAGGTGATTTTAAACATTTTTTTCTAGTTTGTCATTTTGTCATGTAAAATCAATAAATAAAATTATATGTTTAATGTTAACAAAATATTTTGATATATGTAAATATTATAAAATGGTTATCATAAAGTAATATATCCATCTCAGAGCCACCATTTTTAAATGTTCTCTTTTAACAAAACTATAATATTCATAATGTCTAAGGACATTTTATCAGTTCATAAAACAAAAACTTCCTTCAAAGCTAAATTTAAAAGCTAAATTGGACCAGCTATGATGGCACCCACCTGTAATCCCAACACTCGAGAGGTTAAGTGAGGAGAATTGCTTTGAGTTTGAGGCCAGATTGGCCCTCATAATTAACCAGCTTGGGCTACATGGTGAATTCAAGGCTAATCTAAACCATACATAGTGAGACCCTGTCTCAAACAAACAAACAAGATAAATTGAATGTATTTTCATTTAAAAAAAAAAATTAAATCTACTTTTTCAAGCATGCCATATATTGCATGTAATGTCTTTCTGTCATGAAATTACTTGCTTCATACTTTATTCTCAAAATTTTGTGGTTATTGTCTGTATTTGTTTGGGTTTTCTAAAGGAACAGAATCAATAGAAAATATATTTATCAGGATGCAAAAAGATTTACTAGGCAGGCTTTCAGGATCAGAGGCAGAAGAGTGCTCAGTGGCTGTTTGCACACTGGAGAGCCAATGGATCCAAGACCTCCTCAGCCCAAAAAGATGGAAGCTACAGAACAGGAAGGATCGAGGATGCAGCTTCCGTCCAAGGCCTAAAGCCTGCAAGTTCACTGGAAAGTCACCCTGTTGTTTGCTGGCTGACCTGTCACTCTTCCACAAACACGCTCAGAATTGTGCATTATTAATCTCCCGAGTGTTTGTAAATCCATTGAAGTTGACATATCATGATTCATGGTCACATTGTCATACTACATTCTGCATTGAGTAATGCTATGGGAGAATATGCAATAAATTGTCTGTGCTTCATCTCTACATAATGTGATTTTTCTTATCATATTGCCCACATGATTCTTTAAGAACAGTAAATTAATTTGTTTATACAATTCTTGTCTTGGAAACTTCTAGAATTATATCTGATTATTTTTCTACGATATTTAATAGCTTCTTTGTAAACAACAAAGATGTGCATCTTGTATATCCTTTTCCTCTATTTTTATACTTAGAATATCCTATATAATTAATTGACACCTTAGTTTTGTTTTTGTTGTCATGTCTTATCAACTCTATAGTTTCCTAATTTATTGTTATAATTATTTGGATTTTATTTATGAAGCTTTTCATTTTGCATGTTGCTGGATTAATTGTCCATATTTTTTTTTCATTAGCACTGGCAGTTTTCTTCTCCTTCTGTTGACTTGATTTCTATATCTTTTTCTAAAAATTTTAGTTCCTCTTCTTTGACATGACTTAAACTCATATAATGTTCACAAATCTATTGTGATCTTAGATCTCTTTCCTTATCCCTTTGGGTTATTTTTCCTCTAATATTGCATTAATCATCTGTCTTTTATTTTTCTTAGATGGTATCTATGTATAATATCCATTGTAATTTTATACAAATTTGCCTAGGTAAAACTATATTGAAAAGTGATATGTATAGCACACAAAATCAATTAGGCTATTTTTTCCTTTGGAAAATGTCATACTCCCTTTTGACTTACAAGTGGTTAGGCATATTCCTCATTTTCTGTGACCTGCCCACTTTTTTAAAAATTAATTTTATTGCTACACTTTTTTTCTTTCTTTCTTTCTTTTTTTTTTTTTTTTTTTTTTGTACCAGGGATCGAACTTAGGACCTTGTGCTTGGGAGGCAGGCAGTGGCACCACTGAGCTAAATCCCCAGCCCATTGGTACACTTTTGATATATATAATGATCCATTCATCATAAGGAATTTGTACCTGTACATGATATATCTTGACTCTTCTTTCTTTTCCCCATTCCCTTCCCCTCCCTTCAACCCTTTTCCCCCTCTTCACCCACAAAACCTTTGTCACTATTTTTCCCCTCTATTCTCATTTTTTCCTTTTTTACCTCCTTGCCTTCCCACACCCTCCTTCCATGTTCCCCTTACCATTTAAACATTTTTTTACTACTGTTCAATATCGACCATCAATTGTGGTCCTTATTTACCCTTTTCATTTTTCACAAAAGAGAAACAATGCCATATTTACTCATGTATGTTTTATTTATTTCACTTAAAATTAGTCTCAGGGTGTATCAATTTATCTAGAGATGTCTCAAGTTTATCTTCCTTTATGGTAATAGTACTCCATTATATATAAAACCACATTTTTTAATCCATTCATCCATTGATGGGCATCTTGACAGTTTCCCACGTTTAGCTATTACAAATTGTGCTGTTGCAAACATGGGTGTGCACACATTGCTGTGATATGATGTTTTTAAGTCTTTTGGGAAGATACTAAAAAGGGGATATCTAGATCAAATGGAATATCTCATTTTAGTTTTTTGTAGACTCTCCATACTGATTTCTATATTAGTTGTGCCAATTTATACTCCCACCAACAGCGGAGAAGTGTTCCTTTTTTCCTACAGCCTCACTAGTATTTGTTATTGGTTGATTTCTTGATAGTACCCATTCTTTCTGGACGGAAAATGAAACTCAGTGTTGTTTTATTTGCATCTCTTGAATGTCCAGTGATATTGAACATGTTATCATATAATTATTTGCTGTTTGTATTTCTTCATCTGAGAGGTGTCTATTCATCTCAGACCTCCGTGTTTAGATTGAGTCTTAAAATTTGATGTCTAACTTTTTTTTCAGTTCTTTAAACATTCTAGATATTAGTCCTTTGTCTGAGGAATAACTGATAATTTTTCCCATTCTGTGAGTCATCTCTTCATCTGTTGATGGTTTCTTCTAATGTGCAATTTTTTTAATATGATGTGGTCCCAATTGTTGATTCTTTGTAATATTTCCTGTGTGATTGGAGTTTTGTTCATGAAGACTTTGCCTAAACCTATGTCTTGAAGAGATTTACCTGTTCTATCTTCCAGAAGAATAAGTATTTCTGTTTTAATATTTAGATATTTGATCCATTTCAATTTTAGTTTAGTTGATGGTGAAAGACATGGGTCTAAGTGTAATCTTTGGCAAGTGGGAAGCCAGTTTTCTCAGCACCATAACAATTGTTTAATCAAAAGGCACCATGAGTAGGCTTTCTAGTACAGTTCAATTTATTTTTAAAGAACTCTCTTTTATGCAGAAACTCTAAGAAGTTATAGATTAGTTTTTCACTTCATCCTTTATTTCAGTTCATATTTCAAAATGTTTACCCAGAAGACTTCAGAGCTATAATTTAATTTGTTTATATTTTGGATATTCATATTTATTTTTAAAAGCTTTTCATATATTTTTGAGAGTAAATGTTTGAAGTACTTTTGCAAAAGTTAAGAGCTGCAATTTTATATTATCATGTTTTACTTTATGTTGGATTGTGTATTCGTGCTTACTTTTGTTACTTTTAATGAATTTATAGTGAAAAAAGGATACTGAAAATATTTTTTACTTTTATATCTTGAAAAGGAAGGCTCCTCATTTACTCTTATATTTTCTATAATTTCACTTGACCAGTCCCACTACAACACTGGAATTGTTCTTGCTGTTGTAACTACTGATGTTACCAAAGAACAATAGCAATATATTGAGTCTAGTGGAAAAGCTCATCTTCCATTGGACTCTGCTGCATTTGATACTATTGACCCTTTCTCCTTGTCATTCTTCTCTAGATTTCATTAACATCTCTTTTTTCATTGACAGTGTCTTGTTGTTACTTTTTAATATCTTAGCATATACCATCAGGATAGTTTCTTAGATTTTTCTGTCCTTTTGGATATCAATATTCTCATCCTATATTTTCTTTCTATAAGACCTCTACCATTTCCAAAATTGTAAATGACCTACTTATCATGCATATATTCATCTTCTGACCACATTCATTTTCTAAACCTGGTGGATATATCTTTAAATGTTTTATATGACTTATAAAGGCATTAATTCCAAAATAGAGATGAGAATTTTCTCTTCCTTTCCAAATTTACTTTCTACATTTATAGTACATTTACTCACTCATTCTGTCGGAGTTCTCAGGATGTATTTTTCTCCCTCATGTACCATAGGCCCCCCTTCCACGAGTCTTATATATTCCACCATCAAAATATTGTTTTCCCCTTTTCCAAATTTTACTGCTACCATTACATTCTAAGTAAGTCTCTAAGCTTTACAAACATCAGTGTGTTCTTGCTGGACTGGAGACTATCTTTTCTCAGTTTTGTTAATTCATTTTCAATATAGCAAACAATTTTAAAATACAAATCTAACTAGGTAAGTTCCATATTTCAATTCCTTCAAACTTTTTCACTCTTCTTAGCACAAATGTAAAATCCTATCTCAGCCCAGCAGTGCTCTGTGATCCATCATCTACCTAAGTTATCAGGCATGAATTATATTTCCTTCTACCTGTATCTTTTACTATGCTGATATCTTAACCACTTGACTATAACCAAATCTTTCCACGTTTGTGGTATTGAGATATGTGATTGCTTTTGTAGAGTGCTCATCCTAATTAACTTTTCAGGAGATTAGTTCTTTTTTTTACATTTAGTTTATTGGTACATTTTAGGTAAGCAATACAGTTACATGCATTATTGGGATCTCGTACCTTTACATGACATATCTTGATTCTTATTTTTTCCCCATCCCCCTGCCCTCCCTTCACCCCTTCCAACCTTCCTTATTTACAAAGACTTTGTTTCCATTTTTTCCTTTTCTCATATTTTTCCCCTTCTTTCCTTTCCCCTTCCCCTCTCACTTCCCCTATTCCTTTAGGAGATTAATTCTTTAATATTCTTTTCCTCACCTAAGTGGAACATTCTTCTCAATGAGCCTTCTCTGAAATTTTAATTCAGATTATATTTGCTAAATACAATCTGAACTTGACTTTTATAGCATTTTTCAAAGTTGATAATTTATCATAACTTTGATGAGAGGCTCCACCATGTTAGCTTTGATAAGCTGTGTATATCCATCATGCACCTCAGTACTTGGCATCTAATAAGAAAACAATAAATATTTCCTAAGTGAATGTGTGAATTTATTCATGTTTTAAATAAATATATTGAATGATTAATTGAATGAATGACAGTGCACTAGGGTTCTACTTACAAGAAATGTTAAATGATACATACAGATACAACATAAAATCTCCTATTGATAGCCTAAATATTCATAAGACCTTAACTATATAATAGACCATAACGAAATATGAGGTTTAAAAAACTTTAATATTGCTAAATGTTTACCTTCAGACATATCAGAATCTACTATCTTAAGTAGGTTAATTTTTACCAAAAATTCTTTTTTGCATCTTTTAAAAATTTTGCCAATACTGGGGATCGAACGCAGGACATTGAGACTGAGCTTCATCCACATCCACAGCCCTTTATTATTTTTTTCTTCTTTTGAGATTTTTGAAATGGAGTCCATTAAGTCAAAAAGTTGCCCAGGCTAGTCTATAACTTGTGATCAGCTTTCCAGAGTTCTGAGATTGCAAGTGAGCTCCTCCATGCCACCTTAAAAATTTTTTTATACAACTAAATGTCTCATGAATATGTTTCTATTTACTCCTTGTAGTCATTAAGGCTTCCACAATGCAAACATAAGAAAGTTGTCCACTACATGAAATAAAATATTTTCAATGGGTAAAATTATCTATTCCAAGTATTAATTTGTTCCTAAATACATGATGGTTACTTTTTAAAATATATTCTGAACCTGAACAATGAAAGCAATAATTATTGGCTGAGAGACAATTCAAAAATAATATAAAATGGTTTTTTTTAAAGATACTTCAGGTCTTCTAAAATTTTCAATGATATGTATAATAGCAGTTAAGCAGAAAGGCATTTTTAAATTAAAGATTAATTATCCCATAATCAATGTAGTGCAATTTTTAAAACACCAAAAATTACTTAATCTTTGTTGAACTTTTACTCTGAACAAGTTTTGTGGTACTTTATTTCATTTTCTCCCAGCACAGGTTGAAAAGGGTAATATCACAACATCTCTCCTATAAATGAAGCTTTGCAGGCTAGAGAGATTAAGTAACTATTTTAAAAACATGCAGCAAAAGTAACTGCTGTAAACCAAAACTAATAAGGCATGAGTCATTATTTGAAGCAAAGGGAAGAAAAAGAAGTTGAATTTGCTGTCCTTACCTATAAATGCACTTTTAACCTCTTCACAATATTAAATTAATGTGCATTCATATAAAATATGTATTACTATAATTTAACATCTATATTACCATGCTTAAAACAGATGTTATATTTCTTAAAACATAATAATAAAATATATTTACATTTTTTAATTAGAAAAATGCAAATTATGCATATAACAAAAATTATATCCTTTCAATATTATTTTAAATGAAATCTCCCAATTCTAACTTGCCAGACCACTTAAAGGCATATGGCAGTTACTACCTATCAAATTTAGATATTGTGTCAGTTAATCTTGATTGTCAACTTGCTGGATTAAGAGATTCCTACAGGGCCAGGGATTTAACTCAGTGATTTCGCCGCCTGCTGTGCAAGCACAAGGACCCAAGTTCCATCCCTGGTACCAAAACAAAAGAGATTCCTACAAAGGTAACTAGACTTTGAGGGCTTTACTTAATTAATAGGTTAACTCTTTAATGAGATCATACCTGAATAGGCTATTAAGGAGTGGATCTAGTTGAAGAACGTGTGTCATGGAGTCTTGACCTTGGTGACTTCAATGAGGCTTCTTCCTGGGCTCTTTTCCTGATATCTGCTGCTAGAATTACAGGCAAGGCAATATGGAATTGCTGTGATATTGTCACATTTAAAAGAAAACATAATCTGCTGTGCCAAGGATAAAGTGAATTTTACTTAAACATTACATTTCATAAAATTGCCATGCAGTACATGTTTTTAACTAGTAAAAAGAATTTGCAGAAATTGTAGCACATAATTGAAAACTATTTTGATATGTAAATTACCTGTGTGCTTTCAAATTCTTGACTGTCTCTTTGTATATGTTAGAACTCCTAGCACATAATTTAAAACTATTTTGATATAAATTTTCTGTATGCTTTCATATTCTTGTCTGTCTCTTTGTGTATGTTAGAACTCCACTAAAAAATAAGGGATGTTATAACTCATACATTTTTTTCTCTATCAGCAGTATCTACTTGCTTTACCATCTCACTGAAATTCTTTTGACAGGTGTATTTTATATACTTTTTTCTGTTTTCTTCTTCTTCCTTCTTTCCTTCCTTTTTCATCCTTTCTTACCTTCCTCCCTTCCCCCTCTCTTCCTCCCTCCCTTCCTTCCCTCCTTCTTCCTCATTTAGATGTTTCCAAATGCAGAAAATATCGTTTTTATCTTATCTTTGGACTTCAGCCTTAGTATGTGGTGACTTCACTTAACAGAAACAACATGCTATGATGACTTCTCCTGACAATAAAGAAATATGACAGCTCTCTTCATTTTATTTTTATCTGACGTCCTTACACTTAGGTAATGAAAACCAACATTTAAAAATAACTGGCAAAGAAACAGACCTGAGGATCAATGCAAAAGACGAGAAGAGGAAGAAACAATCCCAAACATACTCAGCCACCTTATCCTAGACAAAGGGGCCAAACACGTTCACTGGAGGAAGGATAGCCTCTTTAATTAATAAGTGGTGCTGGAAAAACTGACTTTCTACATGCTGAAAATTAAAATTAGACCCATGTGTCTCACCGTGCGCTAAAGTCAAAGTGGATAAAATATCTAAATATTATAATAGAAACACCAAATCCTCTGGAAGAGAAAATAGGTTAAAGCTTTTAAGGACATAGTGATAGGCAATGACTTCATGAACAAACCCAAACTGTACAGGAAATAGTGCAAAGAATCAACAACTGAGATCTCATCTTATTAAAAATATTTTGCACTGTAAAAGAAATCATCAACCAAGTGAAGAGACAACCCATAGACTGAAAATAAATTTTATTCAGTAGCCCCTTGAGATAAAAGACTCTTATCTAGAACATACAAAAAATTGAAAAAAACCTCGGACCCCCAAAATTGAAAGACCCAATCCAAAAATGGGCATCTAAAATGAATAGACACTTCTCAGATGAAGTAGAAACAGCAAACAGATATATGAAAAAATGTTCAGCATCACTGATCGTCTGAGAGGTGCAAATTAAAACAACACTGAGATTTCATCTCATTCCAGAAAGAACAGCTAATGTCAAGAAATCAACCAACAATAAATGATGGAAAGGCTGTGGTTGGAAAGAGGAACTGTTCTCCTCTGTGGTGGGAGTGCAGACTGGTACAACTGTTGTGGAAATGAGTGTGGAGATTCCTCAAAAAAATTACGATTAGAGTCCTATTTGACCCAGCTATTCCCTTGCTGGGTATCTTCCCAAAATAATTAAAAGTATCATACCACATTGATGTATGTACACCCATGTTTATAGTGACAAAGTTTGTAATAGCTAAATCTTGGAAACAATCCCAATGCCCATCAACCAACGAATGGATAAAAAAGATGTGATTTTTTTATACAATGGAGTACTACTCAGCCACGAAGAATGATATACTTGAGACAGAGTTAAATGGATGCAACTTGAGACTATCCTCTAAAGTGAAATAAATTGGACACATATGTGTAAATATCTCATTATCTCTCTACTATGAGATCCTGAAAAGGTAAATAAGGACCAAAATGTATAATAGATAATATGAAACAGGAAGAAACTGCTCAAAAGGAAAGGGAAATTTTGAAAGGAGGAGGGGAGAAAAGGAAAAAAATCAATAAAAGAAAGAAAAAATGGAAACAAAGCTTTTGTAAATAGGAAGGGTAGGGGAAATTTAAGGGAGGAAAGTGGAATGAGAGAAAAAGAAAAAATCAAAGTATATCATGTACAGGTACATTCCCTTCAATGAATGTGATCATTATTATATTTAAATTATACCCATAAAATTAATCAGTAAAAATAAAAATAACAATTAGGATATCAGCATCACAAAGGTTTTTTGTGTTTATATTTAAAGTTTACATACATAGATTTTTATCTGAAATGTCAGAATCATCCAGTGCACCATTCGACAAAGAGAAAAGAGAGGGACCAGCACTCTGGGCTTTCTTAAGCCTCTTTTTATAGTTGCTCCATTGACTCCCTCATGACCTTCAATAAATGGAGCTCAGTTAAGCTGACTGTAAAACAAGGATAGGCATAGTGACCTATCTTCCAGTGGTGTTACAAGACTCAGTAAATCAGAACCTACCAAGTTCTTTAAGGTTCTCAGATGAATTGTGCTATATCAGGATGAAATATCAGGGTAGAAAAATGGTTTGTACCTTTTATACGTCAGTTATTACCAAATGGGCACTATGAAATAGTATCATCTCACACCCACGTAAAACTTTTTGTTATTTTCTGAAAGGACATTGAGTTCAGCCACTTTAAAAGAGAATGTTTAATAGAGTGCATTAACCTCTGAAAACAGTTTTTCTTCAAATATTCAATAATACTATGTTACCCTGTTATCCATGATAACTAACATAAATAAACCTTTTTAAAGCAAATTAGGGTCTCACCAAGTGTATTTTATGCATGTGCATGTTTCAGTGGCTCTGCTTACTTTTCAGATGTGCTGTTTGCAGTTGATTAACAGCCATGTCATCTTTGCCAGCTCAGGATATAAGGAAGTTGATGCTATATTTTAAATCATCTATATTCAGAGTTGAAAATTAATTTTGCTTTGATTTTTTAAAAACATCTACTGATTAAACTTAAGCAGCTAAACATCTTAGGCATTTAACTTCAATGTTGTGTCCTCCCCTATCAGAGCAAAATTGGGCATTTTCCTATACACAATAGAGGAAAAAAAGCAATTACTATCAATCAGTGACTAAGCAACAGATTGGAGTATTTAGAAAGACTCATTCATACACAGATTTGCAGCAGTGTTCAGCTCCTCTGATTAGATTCCATAGATTTTAAATTGTAGCTAATTAGGCTGTCATAGGTTCATTAATGGCTCTACTGATTCAGCACTCCCTCACCTGCATGCATATTAAAGCTCATTAGCTCCCTTGTCTAAAATACCACCTGCATTAATTGCTGCTGATGCACTAGGACTCTTCAGAAGCTCTTCTGACAATGATTCTACCTGCTTGTAGTGCCCCATGCCCCTGGAAGCTCTTCAGGAGAGCTCACACATAAAGTTCATGGTGCTGCACATGTGGGGAGATTGCAGCTGTTGTAAGGGAAGTCAAGCCTGTTTTACGCTTAACAGCAGGATATAAATAATTAGTGATGCCTGTGCTGTAGGGCTTAACACAGGGCCAGTACTTTCTCAGCTTCTACTGAACCATGGTTCTCTACAAAATAAGCTCCCAAGCCAACTTTTTTTGCTTCCTGATTCTTAAAGCAGTTTCTAAAACATGCCCAGAGAACAAGGAAAACTACAGCTTTCTTTCTATTCATGGACTTTGTGATTAGTGTATGTGAGATGAACCCTTGAGTAGAACTGTTAAAACCATCTCAGTTCTTAGCTGCCTGAAAAAAAATCACCAGCGCAATGAATCAGTTATGTTTTAAAATAGCTTTCTCATCTTTGTCTCTCTTAATTAGTTTTGGTTTGAAATCTACTTTGTCTGCAAATAAGATTGCTACCCCTGCTACAGCACTCTGAAAAAAGAGATCAAAGAGGATACAAGAAAATGGAAAGACATCTCTTGCTCCTGGGTAGGAAGAATCAATATAGTGAAAATGGCCATATTTCAAAACTACTATATAGATTCAATGTAATGCCAATTGAAATTCCAACAATATACTTCACAGAATTAGAGAAAAAAATCTAAAAATTCATTTGGAACCAGAAGAGACCTAGAATAACTAAAGCAATTTTAAGCAACAGAGACATGGCTGGGGGGATCACAATCCCCAACTTAAAACTATATTACAAAGCTACTGTGATAAAATCAGCATGGTACTGGCAAAGGAACAGACCTGAGGATCAGTGGAATAGATTAGAGGATGCAGAAACAACTCCAGACATGCTCAGCCACCTCTTCTTTGACAAAGGAGCCAACCACCATCATTGGAGGAAAGATAGCCTCTTTAACAAATGGTGTTGGAAAAACTGGATTTCAACCTGCCAAAGATTAAAACTAGACCCATACCTATCACCATGCACTAA